>JAKSZT010053928.1:48882505-49034692 GCA_026826555.1 Tolypeutes matacus | reverse complement strand
CCCAGTGTCTTCTTTATATCCTTAATCTCTTCCTTCAGTTCTTTAAGTTGGTCCATGATATTTGTTTGGATAGCTTTGATTAGTTGTTCGATGTACTGAATTGCTTCCTGGTTTTTATTTTGTGCACTGGATTGGTCCATGTTTTCCAGTTTCTCAGAGTCATTTGTATTTTTCTCTTGCCCTCTGGTCATCATATTATTTTGATGGGTTTGTTCAGTTGATTAGCTTTTCTCTATGCTCTAGAATTTTATTTAGCTGTTGGTTCTGCGTGTGAGTTAAGTTTTCTCTTTGGCAGTTTTTCTTCTTATTTTATTTCCTTGCTTCTTTCTATGTTCCCTTGAAGGCAAAAGGTTAGGGCCAGAGGAATCAAAAGATGTAAGGAAGGCAGAAGGATAATAGAAATATTGATAAAAGTTAGAAGAGGGGCAAAATGAGAGTTAATGAGATGAATATTTAACTTGAGTAGGCAGTGTAGAGTACTAGGAAAAAATATGGAGTTCCTACAATGGACTGGGAAAATAAATGGAGGAATATATATATATAGTGATTTAGAAGGCTAGAATTATGAGGAGGGAGAGAAATAGTAGAGAAAGTTCTGAAAGGATAAAGTTAATACTAATAATAAAAAAATAAAAAAGAAGAAGAAGAAAACAAAATAGTTGGGATAGAAATTGACACCCTTAAGTTGTGGGCCTATGAAAAAATGTTGTCTCTAAGAGCCACAACAGAAAACAGAAGGCAGAAAGATTCAGGAAGGATAAGTGATAGTTTGTAATACAGAATCAATATATACAGCTAGTGGGAAATTACTGAATAAGAAGCCCAGCAAATAAGCGACCAGCTGGCAGCTCCTATTTAAAAAAAAAAAAAAAAAATAGAAGGAAAAAGGAAGGGGGGAGGAAAACGGGAATAATAGCAATAGACCAGAAAGTAACAGAGAGAAACCAAAGATCCACACAGGCAAGCAGTCAAACAGAGCTAAGGGGGGTCAATGATTCCCCTAGGGTCCACGTCGATCCTTCCTGCCTATTTGTGTTTATCAATGAATTTCCCCACAGGGTTCTATATGCAGGTCCTGAAGCAGCTTTTAGCTATTAAACTAAATTAAAAAGAATTTATTTTTCATTTGTTGAGGTGATCTCAATTTTTTTTTTTTTTTTTTTTTTAGCCAAATGCAGGACCCAAAATAATTCCTCCTCTAGACCAACCCCCTTACGGAAGGGACCCTAGCTGGGCCCGTGGAAATTAATCAAGCACGTCCCACTTTCCGGACTCCGCAGGTTAGCTGAAACTCTGATGTTAGTCAGTGAGGAGTGCTAAAGACCGCGGATTCCGCCCCTTCTGGCGCCGAGCTCCAGTGTCACCGGGCTGCTCAGTAAATCAGTTTGAGTGCAGATTCGAGTCTGCTGTCAGCCTAATGGTGCTTCAGGTTGGCTTATCTTTTCCCCAAAGCTATGGGGCAGTGCAGGCAGCCAGATCAATGTCTAAAAATATAAAATACCCTTCCCTGTCTTCCAACAGAACCCTCCCTTCTTTGGGAAGTGTCCCTTCCTCCTGGCTCCGCAGCGGCCCGGGTCTTATCCCTGGGTGGCTAGGGAAATCAGGTGCGTTGCCCAACCAAAATCCTCCCTCCGGTTCACTGGGTGCTGATTAGCTCGTTTGCTCTGTTCACACAAGGTCCAAGGGGCGCCAGGCAGCCAGATCCCCAGAAAATAAAACTTTTTCGCCCCGCCCGCGGCTCAAAATGGCCGTTTTATTATTTTTTTTCCCTAACCGCGGGGCTCAGCCGCCTGTGCCAACCTCCACCGGCAGCCTCAAAACTCACAAATCTCCACCGTTTGGTCCACGCCGCCGATCTGCGCAGATTGATGTCCCAAGCCTCTCACTCCACGCGTGCACAGCACAGACCCCCGGGCAGGACCCCGTCCCAATCTGCTTTGCTCTGGGAGCTTGCAGTGTGCACCCTCCTACACTAACGCCATCTTGCTCCAACCAGCAACCCACATTGTAGTTTTGATTTGCATTTCCTTCACAACCAATGATGTTGAAAATGTTTTCATTTGCTTATTGGAAATTTATATATCTTCTTTGGAAAAATCATTATGTAAGTCTTTTTCCCACTTTTAAATTGAGTTGTCTTTTTGTTGTTGAGTTGTAGCAGTTCTTTATATATTCTGGATATTAGACCCTTGTGATATATATATATTGTTCATAATTATTTCTCCCATTCTATTGGCTGTCTTTTCACTTTCTTGATAGTGTTCTTTTACATACAAAAATTTTTAATGTTGTCTTTTTTATCAATTTTTTTTCTTTTGTTGCCCTTGCTTTTGGCGTCACATTGAAAAAATTACTATCAAATCTAAGGTCATGAAGGTTTTATCCTGTTATTTTCTAAGAGTTTTATGGTTTTATGTTTTATGTTTAGGTCCTTGATTGATTTAGAGTTAATTTTTGTCTATTATGTGCAGGTAGGCATCCAACTTCATTCTTTTACAAGTGGATATCCACTTTTTCTCAGTATCATTTGTTGCAGAGATCATTCTTTCCCCAATTAATATATTTAGCACCCTTGTCAAAAATCAGTTGACCATAAATGTATAGGTTCATTTCTGAACTCTCATTTCTATTCCATTGATCTATATGTCTATTCTTATACCAGTACCAAACTGTTTTGATTACTGTGGCTTTATAGTAAGTTTGGAGAGAGGAAAGTATGGGACCTCCAATTGTGTTCTTCTTTTGAATTATTGATTTGGCTATTTGGGGTCTGAGCCAAATTCTGTCATCTATAAAATGGATGTTTTATCTATTCTTTCATAGATATGCTATGAGAAAAAGTTAGCTGTTTGTCTAGTGTTTAATATAGGAGAACTTCAGTAAGAGGTAACATTAACAGTATAAGCTAAGGCCATATTTTTTGGTAGCCACACAATAGTTATTCTTACTCAACCGTTACTACATATTGGTCAGGGATCAGTTCCAGAGAACAGAATACACTGGCTAGTTTAGCAGAAAAGGATTTATTATAGCAGTGTTTAAATTTTATTGACTTCAGAGATAATTATACCATATGTGCACCTAGTACACACATGCATAAATACGTAATTCAAACAATTTTCACATTACCCTTCTGATATATACTATACTGCCTTTCTACTCAATTTTTTAAATGCTGATTTTAGTTCAATAAGTTGGTTTCATGAATCACTAACAGGCTGTGACTCACAAAGGGAAATTACTATACTGCAGAAAATTAAATGGCCTAAAGCAACCCTGAAAGGATAGAAGAAACAAATTCTAGCCTCTTCTTCTAGGTACTAGGCAACCAAGAAAGCTGCCAGCTCCAGAAGCACTCGTTCTGTATGACCCACACCCACAAAACAAATTCCTCTTGAGACTCATACTAATGCATATGATCAACAAAAGACAAGTTACACCCAAAACCCTGGTGTCAAGGAGTCTGGGAAATATTATAAAAAAAAAAGCACACCAACATCTATTGAGCACTAGAAGCTAAGGAAGATAATCCACAGAATCAGCCCCAGATCTGCAATATTAAACATATTTACTCAAACTATGTACTTGGGATGGAAAAGCCCAATGGCACACGTATATATCATTAGAACTCATTTTATCTCTATTCAATTGTATGTTTTTTCCTTTTTTGGGTAGAGCCTACTATTGCTACCTCAGTGAGGGAAACTGTTATGAGAACAATTATTATAATTTGCCTGATGGAATGGAATTCAGAGGAACAAATCACCTGGAACTCCCAAGTTACACCTCCTCTCACAAAAACACCTCTACCCAGTCAGCCCAAGGATTACCAAATTAAAATGAAAAACAACAACAACAATAGCCTAAGGATTCTCTTCTCACCCTCAAAGAGTCTTAAGATTTTTTAAAAAGTTGTTTTGACCAATAAAGAGAAGAGAATAACACAAAATAACTTTAACCTCTCCGTTTTATTATCTTTTAATTCAGTTTATGCAATTATTGGTATCTATGAAAGAATTCAAGTTTATTGAATAAAAGGTGTTGTTTATGGTTTATAAAGCAATTAAAGCAAAATGAGTTGCTGAAAGCATAGCATTT
This sequence comes from Tolypeutes matacus, assembly GCA_026826555.1. NCBI lineage: Eukaryota > Metazoa > Chordata > Mammalia > Cingulata > Chlamyphoridae > Tolypeutes > Tolypeutes matacus. Next base: position 49,030,594 of record JAKSZT010053928.1, on the reverse strand, counting down.
AGTGAATTAAATAACATATATCTTCCATAGATGTATAATTATACATTAATTAAACTGAAAAAGAAACTCTTGTATTAGGTCACTGCAATACAACAGTTAGTAGAAAAATGCAAGAAAGTTTCTCTATGCTCTCACCAGAGGTGCTCTTTCCTTAACCATAAGAAAACCAAATGTTTTTAGAAGTCAAAGCTTAATAGGTTTACAGACACACAAACACCAAAATACTTTAAGTGAAAGCATTATTTTTTAAGTGAAAACGTATGTTTTCTATTCTTGGAAGAAGTTTTAGTTCTTTCCAGTGGGAACAAAACTTCCTGAACCCTTTTCAGTGACATCCAAAACTTGAACTTCCTCTATTTCTGGATACAAAATCCATTCACAAATTGGCTGTGCAATTTGATCACCCTTTTTCACTTCAAACCTTTTCTTTGCCAAAATTAAAGAGCACACACCAATGTTTTCTCTATAATCTTCATCTATGATACCAGCTCCTACATTTATGAAGTGTTTTGCAGCTAAGCTGGAACATGGAGCTACAGAACATCCAGAAGGAAGGGCTATCTGCATATCTGTTTTCATGAGGGCTTTCTCCATGGTTGGTACTGTATAGTCATAGGCACTGTATAGCTCAGAGCTTCCAGCCCATGTGGGCTCCATGCTCAGGGCTGTGGAGTGCTCTGAGAGCTGAGTAAAGCAGATATGTACACTGCTCTCCTCTGCAGACCAGTGCCTGCTTGCTAGGAGGGATGGTGGGGTTCTCTTTGGAGCAGAGCATGGCAGTGCAGAGAATAGGAAATGGGGCCGAAGAGAGAGCAGAGAACCGAATGAGAAAATGCAGGATAGGTAGGACCTCTTGATGAGGCTATGTCAGTTAAGGAATGCCCCACTACAATCAGGATGGCTCCTAATCCTATTACTGGATTCCTTTATAAAAGAATGAAATTCAGACAGACAAAAAATAAAAAGCCACAGGAAGCAAGAAGGTGAAATGGAACTTATAAGAGAAGGAAGAGACAAGGGGCAAGACATGTGTCTTGCCATGTGACAAAGGAACGAAGGATCACCAGCACCCAGCCCCAGAATGCCACAGTCTTTGGGAAGTAGGTGTCATCTTGGTTATGCCTTGATTTGGCCATTTGCCCAATTTCAAATCCATGAACAAATAAATTCCCATTGTTTAACCCAACCCAGTTCATTGGTATTTGCTTGAGCAGCCCAGGAAACTAACACAAGGTATTGTCAAGATTCTGCACTAGAAATGCACATTGACTTTGGAAATGTGTACATCCCTGTAGCTCTTTTTTATACTATTCATTTATTTTCATATGTATAGCTCTGTCATCCCATAAAAAAAATTGTTAGGTTCTTTAGGACATGGATGATGTCTAATAGTTCTGGTAGCCTTCAAAATATATACAGGTGAACAAGATTATAGAAAACATCACTTGGGGCTAGCTCACCCATGGATAAAAGGGAGTTTTACCTAAAGAATGCTAAATTCCTGCTGGCATTTTGGGGTGTTATTCATGGAAATGTTAATTTTTAAAGAAAATAGAGAACTTAGAGGCGATTTAATACAAAATATATCTAGTTTCACAAGTGAAGAAACAGGGGCCTTAAGAGGTCAAATGCCTAGGTTTAAAGTGTCTAGTTAGTTAGTACTATCCATCTAGTTAGTATTTCTACCACCCCTGTTTGATGCCCATTAACCCAAGTGACAATTTCTTATTTTGGCTCTATAGGTTTCTACTTAATGGGATAGAACTTCTGACAGAATGGCCAAATTTTATTAAAGTTATCAACTTTAATAGAAATATATTTAATGTATCTCTGAGATGGTAGATCTCAGACACGGCAGCATTTAACATGAAGAGATGTAGCTTCTATTCATTGATTTATATTTGCAAAGCTGGTGCCTGTGTGCTGCTGTTATAAGAGAGGGCTGCACAATAAAAACTAATTCAAACTTAGGATAAGTTAATACCATTTTAAAGTCCAGATAATGGGAAAAGTGTGATCTATCACATTTATAATAAAAGCCATTTTACTTGAATAAGCTCTATATTCAATTCTCGTCACCGCTTTAAGATGGTCTTTCACAAACTAGAACACTTCCAATGAATAGCAGCTATAGTTCAAAAAGTATGAATGAATGGATGCCTTTTATCTTTTAAGAAGTAGGTAACTGGACCAAAATTGAAAAATTATCTAGCTCATAATGTCCTAGAAGTACTTGGCGAAGAAAAGTAGATGAATGGGCATTAAACAGAATGAGTAAAGTAAACAAAGCTTTTATTTATTTTTCTATTCTCTAAGCACTAATTCTAAAAAGGCAGTTCACATCCAAATGAGTACACTTTGGCTATACACAGAGGATGGAGAGAAAAGAAGGTTGGATTAATGTCACTGTTAGATGGTAGCAATTTTTCAACAGCAGTTACGCTTTTGTGTAAATTTAAATTAAAGGTATCTGCTTATAGATTGTTAATCAAATAGCAATATTCAGCTGAAGTTTTCCCTCATAATTAAACTTTTATTTTGCATAATATGCCATTTGCACTTCATCTGCAGCTCTAATCTCATTGATATAAAAGAAATGTCAACTTCAAAGTTGCCATCTTTTACAAATTAGAAATTCAGCTTTCTAGATTAAGGTTATAAGTGGTCTACTCTTAAGAAAATTAAATGTGAATGAACCATGTTTTAGCGGCAATCAAGTAGAATTCTTTTCCCCAAAGATGCACAGGAATGGATTGCCTGAATAATTTTAGAACTGTGCTTTTCAATAACTACATTGAAATCTACTAACACATTTACCAGGATTGATATGTAAATGATGTTTTCTGGAAATTACCATTATTATTGTTATTTTTCAAAATATATTTCAATGCATTTCAAAAATATTGAAATCTTTATCATTCATTTGAGGGAAACTATTACATTATTCTTTTAGTTATTCAAAAATTACTGAACATGGGGTTTGTGCTTTTAAGATTGAGGAGTGAGCACCTAACAAGGCAATCCTTACAAAATTAAAAGCTATAAATTGGTTAATTATATAAATATCAACTAGTTGAGGGTTCTAGAAACTGGACAATGCAGGGAGTTTCTGGAGGGGAAGAAAATCTTAGAGCAAGTGACCAGCACAGACTAAGATGTCCATTTAATTGGTGTTTTTACTTTTAGGGCATCTGCAGTTGTAGCAGGGAGAAACTAAAAGGACTTCTGCTCAGAGGAACCAGGTGAACGAGCTTTGGGGCAACAAGAGTTACCAAGAAGTAAGAGACATAAAAGAGAGAGTTAAGGAAAGGGAAGTATTTATTCGATGAATAAACTCAGTTCAAGCTCCTGACTGGCCGCTGAATTACTTGTGGTGGGGGAGGGAGAGGCAAAATAAAAGTGGCTTACAACTAAGAATTACAAAACAAGTGAGATTTAAGCCACTATGTACTGCACGTATGACAGTCTCTAATTTGAGCCTAAGCAAGTCAACTGCCTGCTAAAATCAAAAGCATCATCAATTTTTGTAAAATAGACCAGAACCCAGAGTATATGCAGTGTAACACTTACAATGTCCTGGGTGCAATCCCAAATTTCTCCATTAAGAAAGAGCCAAGAATGTGACCCAATTTCAAGGAAAAAGAAAATCAATAGATGCCAGCCTGAGATGGCCCAGAGGCTAGAATTATCAGATGAAGAAGGTAAAAGCCTATTATAAGTATGTTCCCTAAGGGAAATGTAAGTACACTTATAATGAATGAAAATAGGAAATCTCAGTAAATATATAGACTACATAAAAAAATAAATAAAAGGAAATTTTGGAACTGAAATAAATCTATATCTGAAATAAAATCCCTGGGCAAGCTGGATGCTAGCTAATTATAGAATGGAGATGACAGAGTAAAAGGCCAGTGCACTGGAAGATAATCAAATAAAAATCATTACATCCAAAGATGATTAAAAAAATGAACAGAGACTGAGATATCTATGGGACAACTTCAAACATTATAACATATACATAAGTGTGTTCCTAGAAGGAGAGAAAAGAAAGAACATGGGGCAGAAAACCCATTTGAAAAAAAAAATAAAAAGAAATAATGACTAAAACTACCATTTTTGGTAACATAACAAAATGTTAATTTAATAGCTGAGCAAACAACAAATAGGATAAATTCACAGGCTAGTTCCTTGTTATGTCTTGTTCAAATTGTTTGATGCCAAAAAGGAAGAGAAAATGTGAAGGCAATTAGTGAAAAGAGCATATTACTATAAAGAAATGATTTGAGGAAAGCGGCTGTGGCTCAATCAGTAGGGCTCCCATTTACCATATGGGAGGCCCCGGGTTCGGTTCCCAGGGCCTCCTGGTGAAGGCAAGCCCGCCGGCACGGCGTGGTTAGCTGACCCAGCGAGCACAAGCAGCAAGGGGGGGATAAATGAATAAATAAATAAAATCTTTAAAAAAAAAAAAAAAGAAATGATTTGAATGAACACATACTTTTCATTTGAAACCATGGAGGCCAAAATATAGTGAAAAAATCTTTAAAGGGCTAAAAGACAAAAATATCTGGCAACCCATAATTTCAAATCCAATGGAAACTTCCTTCAGGAATAAATGTGAGATAAATATATTCCATACAAAGAAAAACTAGGGAAATTTATATCCATCAGGTTTACATTATTAAAAAAATGCTAAAATAATGTTCTTCAGGTTTATGGGAAACTATACCAGATGAAAACATGAATCTTTAGGAATAAATGAACTGCATTGGAAATGTTAACTGCATTGATAAATATCTCTTAAGCTCTTTAAAATATATTTGAGTGTTTAAAGCAAATATTATAACATCATTTTGTGGATTTTCTAAGGTATGTGTATATTAATTCATATTATGACTATAATATAAGGATGGTGTGGGTAAATTGACCTATTACATGTTTGCAAGTTTTCTTTATTTTATGTAAAGAGATAGAAAGGAATTCTAAGTATAGTGTTCAATATTATGGAAGTATATTATAAACTAGAAAGCAAATGATGCAAAGAGGTATAGCTAAATATATATATATATATGTGTATATACATATATATAAAAACAAAAATGGAATTCTAAACTATAATCACATAATTTTAAAAAGTCAGAACAGATGACCAAAAAAACAGAAAGGACCATCATAAAACTAACAATAAAATAGTAAAACTAAATCAAAACGTCAATAATTACCTTAAATGTTAAAGAGCTAAACACACTATTTAAAGGGCACAGATTATATATATATATATATATAAATAACATTTTTTGTAAGCAAATGCACATATATGCATATATATTTATATATCATTTTACAAATATTGGTATGTATTGTAAAAAATTTGATTTTTACCCACAATAAAAAATAAATAAATTAATAAAAATAAAATAAAATAAAATAAAGGGCACAGATTACAATATCAAATTAAAAGAGTAAGACCCCATTATATGTAGGCTTAAAGAGATGGATTTTAAATATAAAGATATAAACTGTTTGAAAGTGAAAGGATGGAAAAATATATGCTATCCAAACCTGAAGTATAAGAAGACTAAAGTAGCTATATTAATATGACATAAAATAGACTTCAAAACAAACAATATTACCAAAGATACAGAGGCATATTTCATAAAGATAAAAGGGCTGTTTATTACTACAATCATACATGTTTAAACATCTAAGAGCAAGCTCCAAAATGTATGGGAAAAAAATTACTAAGGAGCATAAAAAATGAAATGAACAACTTCACAATCATAAATGGAGTTTATAAACTCAGTACCTTATGGGACAATTAGTTTTTAAAAAATCAGTAAAAACTAAGAGAATCTGAACAACACTAGCTATCAGTCACATTAATCTACTTGATTGCAATAGAAAACTATACCCAAAATTGGAATATAAACATCCCCTTAATTACTCATGGTTTTTTTCCCCAAGATAAAGTATAGACTGAGCAATATAAAAAAGTCTCCCAGAATTTAAAGCAATTGAAATTATGGAGAATATGTTCTCTGAACAAAAAGGAATTCAATCAGAAGCCAATAACCATATGACAAATAGGGAAAAAAAGGCATATATTTGAAAATAGAACACATAATGGTAAATAATTAATGAATCAAAAAAGAAATTACAAATATAGTTTGAAAATACTTTGAACTAAATATAAATAATAATACAATGTATCAGAATATATAGGATGTATATGTATATATAACTAGCCAGGCCAGTTCTTAGAAAAAAAATTTATACCTTTAAATACTACCTAAAGAGACAGAATAAGAAGAGAAATATAAATCCAAAGCTAGTAAAAGGAAGGAAACATTAAAGATAGGAGCAGATAGGAACAAAATAGAAAAAAAAAATTAAAAAGAGAAAATTAATAAAGCAGAAGCTTGTTTGTTGAAAAGTACAATAAAAATCAGTAATATTCAAGAAAAAACAGTACAGATCACCAGTATCCGAAGTAAACGCTCCTTTAGAATAATTAATAATGAGGGCATATTAACAACAACTTTATGCAAAACATATGACAACTTAGATGAAGTGAAAAATTCCTTGAAAATCAGAAACTATGGAAGCACACTGAAAAGTGATAAACTAAATAGTTAAACACCTTCCTGCACACACAAAATTATTGGTCCAGATGTCTTCATGGGTAAATTCTACCTGACATTTAAGGAATAGATTATACCAATTCTAAACAAATTCTTTCAGAAAATATCAGAGAAGACTCATGCCCCAAGTTATTTATCACTTCAGGTTTACCTGGATAGCAAAAACAGACAAAGGCCTTATAAGAAAAATGCACAAACACCCCCCCACACAACCAATAGCCCATATGAACATAGATGTAAATATCATTAACAAAACATTAACAGATCTTTCATGGGGGATTATAGCAAGAATGAAAGATTGATTTAATATTTTAAAATCAATCATAATTCACCATATTTATAAAAGAAAGGAGAATACCAATATGTTCTTTTTAGTAGATGCAAAAAAGCATTTGACATAATTTAACATCATGTTTAAAACTTTCAAAAACTTTACATAAGAAGGAAACATTGTCAATCTGATAAATAGCATCTATAAAAGCCTTCTGCTAAAACCATATTTAAAGACGAAATATTGAAACTGTTCCTCCTAAAATTAGAGACATGGCATGAACGCCTGCTCTCACAATTTCTATGCATCAATATATTAGAGAATCTAGGGTTTTAAATAAGATAAGGGAAAATAAAAAGAACAAAAAGAAAGATGTAAAACTGTCTATTTTCAGATGAAAAGACTGTTGACAAGGAAAAACCATACGACTTTATAAAAGCAACTGTATAATTATTTAGTAAATTTAGCAAAGTTGTTGGATGCAAAGTTGATATTAATAAATCAATTTATTTTTAGATTTTAATGTCAAAAAATTGGAAAGACACTAAGAAATAATATAGACAGGAATAAATTTAACAAAATACAAGAAAGCCTTCTACACTTAAAACCGCAGAATGTTGCTGAAAAAAAATCAAAGAAAATCTAAATAAGTTGAAAGATATATGATGATAATGGGTTAAAAAACTTGTTACTCTTAGGATGTCAATTCCTCCAAATGATGTATAGTTTTAGTGCATAATTAAAATTCCACCAGATATTTTTTGTAGATCTGAACAAGTGATTTTAATCTTTTATATAAATGTAAATTACCAAGAATAGCCAAACAAATTTTTAAAAAGAACAAAACTGGAAGACTTACACTACTGATTTCAACGTTTCCCAGACAACACAGTATTGGTATAAGCATAGTCAAATAGATGAATGCAACAGAATAGAGTCCAGAAAAAGACTTCTACAGTCAATTAATTTTTGATCCACATTCCAAGGCAATTCAGTGAAGAAAGGAAAGTCTTTTTAAAAAACAGTGCTGGATATCTTTATGGAAAAAATAAATATTGGTCCTTATTGAACACTATACACAAAATTTAACAGAAAATAGATCATAGACTAAAATGTAAAATGTAAAATCATAAATATCCTAAAATAAAATTTCAAGGAAAATATATAAGAGTGGTTGAAATTTTATTAGGACACAAAAATATGCAAACAATAAAAGAAAAATCTAATTAACTGAAATTTGTCAAACTTAAAATCTTTTGATTTTTAAACACCACTAAGAAAATCAAAAGGTAGACTCAGAACTGGAGAAAATCTTTCCAATACACATCTATGCAAATGGATTATTATCAATGGGAAAACAAACTCCAACTCAATAATAAGACAAACAAAACAATCCAATAAAACCTGAACCAAGGACTTGATCACACCCTGACCTGATCATGATGGCCAAGTGAGATGCTTCAGAACTCTATCCCCCGCAAGAAGCTTTAAATAACCAGCAGGAACTAGCAGAAGTTTCTCAAAGGTGCAGAATACAGTTAAAAGTCTGCAGTAACAGGGTGAGTGCTGAATCAAGAAAAAGGCTAGTGGGAGGATCTCTTGGCACCCTGGCTGGTAGCCACCCCTCACTGGCTAGGCACAGAGCCAGCCCATGCTCCCAATGCAGATTCCTGGTCCCAGTTCTGAAGGGGCAGAGTAACCATTGTACACGTCTGGGGGCACATATATCTGGCCCAATCTGTCTGGTGGAAGTCTGAGGGAATGGACCAGGTTACTGGTTATGTATTCACCACCCCAGAACCTGTCCTGCATAGAAGGCAGTTCACTGAGTTTTCCTGCAGAATATTGTGGGAGAGCAGTCAAGTGGCTGCCGGGGCAAGGGATTGCTGGCTATATGACTTACAGTGCTGTGAGGAAGCTGTTTCTTAGGGAAGAGGGAACATTCATATCCATGTAAACAGGGGAATTTCTAGGGCCACATGTGCATGCCCAAGATGGGACCCATGCACAGAAAGGATCAGGGAGGCCCCTACAGTTTGGCCTTGAACTATTCTCTAAACTCATTATATTGAGAAGTTCTGAAGGCAGCACTTACTCACACAGGTCAATCTGCAAAGAATGGGAAAAGGGTATACTTTTTTTTTTTCCTTATTATTTTTTTAACACTACCTGGATACAAGCTCAAGATGCCTTAGAATATAAATTCCAGTGATAAAACACATTAAAATATCAAAAGACCAAGGTTTCAACAAAAGATTTAAAAGCATACAAATAAACTTGAAGTAATGGCCTAGGCAAAATAGAAGATTAAAGCATTAGAAACCATCAATGAGGAGGACCAGACCTGTGGCATACCAGACAAAGACAAAGATTTGTAAAAATTATATATTGTTTAGGAAAATTTCATTTCTTCTTCATATTATATATCAACCAAGCATAAGCACCATTATCCCCATTTTACAAAGAGGAATGTGATATGTAGAGAAGTGTCTTGGAAAGTCCAAAAGTTAAGTGGTACACCTAGAATTGAAACCTAGATATATCAGTCACCCTCTTCATTCTTTCTGCGTACTGTACTTGATCACAAAGATATGATAAATTACTTGTGGGGAGCAACTTTCCTCATATCTGAAATCATCCCTGCCTAAACTATTTAAATTTTATTCTCACCCTTTTGTTAATGATACACAGAATGCTGTGCCAGAAGTCATGCTAAGTACTTGATGTTCCAGGCACAGTTCTAAGTACTTTACAAATGGTGCTTCATTTAATTTTTATGACAATCATATAAGGTAGGTATTATTGTTGTCATCCCATTCTTTTGTTGGAGATACCGAGGCAGAGAGAATTTAAGTTATTTGTTTGTATAAATAGGTACCGGCAGAAAACAGAGCTTGAGAATGGCCTTGCATGTAGGTAGTTATGAAGAATTAGATTTCAGGAAGCAAAAATAAGGAATCAGGAGAGTAAAACAAGGAAGGAAGGAAAGCCAAAGTAAAGATGCAATATTGAATCAGTGATCACTGTGGGATTCCAGCACTTGACTCTACCAGGACTTTTAAGGATCTATGTAATGGTCCGCCGAGGGATGAAATGGAGGATTTATTCATCTGCTCCATTTTCCCTTTCTTGGAAATTTGGCCCGTGGAGCCTGAACTCGTCAAAGTTATGTATTATTCAGATATGAACACCAAGTAGAATTTTTCAGATCACCCATGCTTCTTAATTAGAGAAGCGCTGGGGCAGACAGTGGTGTGGAACTGATTTCAGTCACCGTGAGTGTGAAGCAAGTTGAAGCCTGCTTAGAATTGTTCTCCATAGCCTTTGCTGGACTAGAGGCTATGATGCAATGCAAACGTAGTGAGTGTTTCATATGATCTACTCTTGTTTCACTTAGATCCCTTCACACCAGGGAGCCTTCAATACTTAATATAGGGGTGTTGGTAGAACAAGCTATAGTCCCTGATGATTTAAGCAGTTCTAAGACAATGCTGTCATAGAAAAGTCTTTTTTAATGCTACCAAATTTACTGATCTTTTCCTTAATGCTCTTGGAGTTTTAATATAATTGGTGAAGATTTCTCATCTCCAAGGATATAAGGAAAATGCACCACATTATCTTCCTTTTGTTTTGTTTTCCTTTGTTCTCTTGCTTTTTTCTTTCCTTTATTAATTTTTTTAAAAATTTTTGTGTAATTGGGGTCAATGAGATACAATAAAGGTAATGGCAAACAAGGGGAGGAAAGGAAAGAGATTGTGAGGATCATGCAACCGGGACTCAACTTCCTTGAACCCAACAAGACATGCATCACTCTTGCTTACATTCCATTCGGAAGTACTGGTCTCATTACTCAGAATGAGCTAAGGCTCAGAAATGCAGTCGTTGCTCAGCAACAACTCTATTCCATGAAATAGAGGCATAGCTCTTTGTTGGTCACTAAGCAGGGTCAAGCACAGCTTTCCAAGCAGCAATAGCAAGCCCAAGCACTGCATTGAAAAGATAAGCAAAGAAATGGAGTTAGCTCTAAAGCAGGGATCAGCAAACTTTCTCTGTAAAGGTCCAGATACTAAGTATTTTAGTCTTCACAGGTCATGTATAGTCTCTGTTACACATTCTTTCTTCTTTACATTTTGTTCCTTCTTTCCTTCCTTCCAACCTCCCTCCCCCCTCCCTTCCATCCTTTTTCCCATACTCCCTTTTTCTTCTCTCCCTCTCTCCCTTTCTCTCTTTCCCTCCCCCCCAACCCTCTTTCTTTCTTTTTTACTTTTTGTTTTTATTAGAGAGGTTCTACGTTTACAGAAAAGTCATGCAGAAAATACAAAGAACCCATACACACCCCTGCACACACACACACACACAATTAACACCTTGCATTATTGTGGTATATTTATTACAATTTTATGAAACAATATTATAATTATACTATTAACTGTAGTCCATGGTTTACATTAGCGTTCCCTGCTTGAATTGTATAGGCTTTGTTTCATATTTTTAATTTTTTTATTCTAGTAACATATATACAACCTAAAATTTCCCCTTTGAAGCACAGTCATATATAATTCAGTGTTGTTAACTGCATTCACAATATTGTGATACCATCACCACCTTCCATTACCAAAGCTTTTCCATTACCTCAAATAAAAACTCTGCACAATATAAGCATTAATTCTTCCTTTCCTTACCCCCACCCCGGCTCCTGGTAATCTGTATTCTTGTTTCTGACTTTATGAAATTTCTTATTCAGATTATTTCATGTCAGTGAGATCATATACATTTGTCTCTTAACAACCTTTTAAAAATGTGTAAAAATCATTTGTAGCTTCCAAGTGATGACACAAACAGGCCACATACTAAATTTGACCAAGGGACATAGTTTACTGACCCCAGCTATAGAGCAAGGCTGTGCAATAGAACTTTCTGTGAAAATAGAAGGGTTTTATTCTGCACTGTACACAGAGTGGCATGGCTATCTGAGCTCTTGCAATGTGGCTATTACCAAAGAGGAACTACATTTTTTAATTTACTTAATCTTAATTAATTTAATAACCACATATATCTGTGGTTTCCATATTGGACAGCACACAAAGACCTGCATTGTTTCAAAAACAATGTCTCCATTTTATTTCTAGATGCTACATATAACCTGTGGCTTATACCAGAATGACTTTTTTTCCCATCTAGCTGCTAAATTAGACATGTCTGTATAACACTCAGTATATTTTCTTCTCACCAGTTTTATCATAATTGTGGTTGTATGGTTATCTGGGTAATATCTGCCTCTACCACTAGATTGTAAAGTCTTTGAGGCAAGAGGCTGTATCTGTTTTGTTCACTGCTCTAGTTCCAGGGTTCCTACATAAAGTAGGCATTTAATAAAAATGTTTTAACAAAATTTGGGAGGACCATGAAGAAAGAGTTCTGTGGTTAAACAGTCTAGCAAACAAAAGCTGGTTTTCTCTGTGGCTTTAAAATACCAGCACGAACGTTGTGAATTTTCAAAATGGGTTGCAGATTACAACATTTCCAAAAAATATTGCATATCTTTGTTGGTTTCCAGAACACTTATTACCACTTAGATGAACACTAATTCTTCATGAAATCCAGATGAGAAATGCTGTACTAGATCTTCCACTAGAAGAACAAAAGTAGTTCTTGCAGCTAATATGTGTCTAGCCTGATTCACTGGTCTTGAAGCCACAGCACAGCATCAAAATGGCACAGACTATGTTTTCCTAAAATGCCTCATGCTGTATAATTTCTAAGAGGAGTCTCTCACCATGGGATATTTTAAATTATGGCTATGATTCTCTGTACCTACTGCCATCAGGAGGTGAAATCGATTTCACTATCACAGAATCTGGGTTGGCAATATGACTTCTTTTAACCCATAGAATGTGGTGGGAATAACGTGTAAGCTGTGTGACCAGGTTTCTGCCCTCTTTGTTTGCAGCCACAATTTGCACAGCGCAGGGCTAGCTTCATTGAGGGTGAGAGACCACATAGCAAGAAAGCCCCAGCCATATCAAGAGGTGAGATGTTGCTACCATCCTACCTGAGATATCTTTATATTATGAGTCCAGATAATACAATATGGAACAAAAATGGCTGACCCAGCTGAGTTCAGCCCAAATTACTGACCCACATATCAGCTGAATGGCTGTTCTTTTATGCCACTATGTTTTGGGGTAGTTTTTACTTAGCAAAATCTAATTGATATAATTCTTAATTAAGCCATACTATTATTGACATATGAGAGGATATTAGCTGGACTTCAGGCATAAAATTTTGTAATCTTGATTTGCATACTAGGTAAATCATTCCTTTTCCAATTTTCTTTCAATTCATCTGTAAGTCAAGGGAAAAGGTTTAGTTCAGGGATAGTATACCTTGAATGTTTGCCATTCTCTATTTTTAACAAAAATTGCAGGACCCAGGCTAGAATTTAAAAATAATATTTAGTTTTCATTTTTATTTTCTCAATTGCCTCTACTTATAATAAGTGACAGTGGCTTTCCATTTATAATAGTGTTATAAGATTTATTTTAAGTATTAAATAACCTGGGGCAAATTCAAATTAAAAATAAGTAAAAATACTGTAAGCAAGAATCCAAGTGGTTGAGTACCTGCTTCCCATGTACAAGATCCCAGGTTCAATCCCCATTACTTCCTAAAAACAAAATGGACAAACAAAAACAATCAAACAAACAAAAGACCTCCTTAACCAACTCCACAGTACGTCCTTGAAAAAAAAAAAGAAAGCAAGATACATAAATCACAGCAATCAGGGAACCATTGACATAGGAAATGCAATAATGTAGTGGCTATGGCTATAGCAGAGGTAGGTGGCTGGAACAGAATTCAGTTATTCAATATCTTTGCCAAAACTGTCATCCCACAGTCAAGATTAATAGCAAATGTTAGAATCATAGCAATGACTAACTTTAACTGGTTTCCACTTTTTGCCTAGGGAAATCCTTCTCAGATTCAGGAAACAAACCAGTAAGAAGTACCTTCTCTTGCTTCTCACTGTACTCATTTCACCTACCCCCTTCCCCATGCTATACAGCCTAGACTGTGAGCAGACCAGATGTTGGCATGCTTATCATCAAGGAGTAGATAGATATAAACATGTGCCAATTAAAGATGGCCGCAAACCCTGTGAGACTTTTACCATTGAGAGGTGGGGCTATGCAGTATCTGCAAGTCACAGGCCTTGCCATATCTGCAAGCCGCAAGCCTTGCCATGGCCTCGCCCGCGCGGCATAACCCCCTCCCCCGTTTCCCCTCTACCTCTCTCCCTCTTCCTTGTTCCTTCTCACCAATCTGAGCTCTCGCCCCAGTTATTGCCTTTTTTGGACAATCTTGCTTCGCCCCTTGCCGCCCCCAAATTCTGCCCCTTTCCCTAGCAACCCCTGACCCTAACTACTGCCCAATGATAAGCCTCCACCATCGGCTGAGGGACTGCCCCCAGCCTAAAGAGTATATATGCACTGTACTTCCTCAATAAAGCTCTCTCTCTCTCTCTCTCTCTCTCTCTCTCTCTCTTCTTGCTTCTTCCCCCGCACTCAGAGGTCTCGAGTCTTTCTTTCACGCACGGTCCTTACCAGATACCCCCCACACCTGAGCCGTGGAGACCAGGGAGCCCCCAACCCGACGCCACTCCCTGAGAACCTCCTCACCCTCGCCGTTCCCGGAGTGCGCACCGGACGGCCCATAACTAGCCAGTGTCGCCCCCCGGGCTGCAGCAGGGCTGATCACCTTCAGGCCTGGGAACAAAGCGGCAGGGCTAGGGCCGTTCGCCTTCCATCTGGACAGCACTGTGACTGCTCTGACCAACAAAACACAGTGAAAGGGATGTTGTGCTAGTTTCTGCACCCAGGCCCTAAGGCACTTCCAGGTTCCTGTATGTTGGAACACTTTCTCTGAAGTCCTGAGTTGTCATGTTAGAAATCCAACTACCCGGAGACCACGATGTTGTAGAGGCCGTATGTGGTGCTTTGGTGGATAACCTTAGACAAACTCAGCCTCCCAACCCTCCCCTCTAAGCTGCCATTCCTTTCAAGGCACCAAGGAGAAGCCTGTGGCATTCCAGACCAGCTCGTTCGTCAATTGACTGCCATCAAGTGGCCTCCATTGATATCCAGTGGAAGAAAACAATCTCCCTCCCCAAATTCTGGACACATAAAACCATGATATATAATAAGACATGTTATTTTAAGCTGATAATCTTTGGGAAAGTTTTGTTATACAGCAACGAATAACTGAAATAAAACCAAAGAATTCTGAGCCCAAGTGATTCTAAAACGGTC
This sequence comes from Tolypeutes matacus, assembly GCA_026826555.1. Lineage (NCBI taxonomy): Eukaryota > Metazoa > Chordata > Mammalia > Cingulata > Chlamyphoridae > Tolypeutes > Tolypeutes matacus. The sequence goes on along the minus strand of JAKSZT010053928.1, from coordinate 49,015,376 downwards.
AGCATGGAACTGAATTCCTAGTGGTTTTGACAGTAAGGAGGGCAAAGAGAAAGGCCACTTTCTTTGGAATGTGACCTGGAACATGTGAAAACTGGTGCAAATAAGTAGTTTACTATTTCCCCAGTCTTCATTTGTTGGACTTCAATCCCTCTCCTGCTTGGGAACAATTACACATAAGCTTCTGACCCTCTGTTTCTCATTCACAAAAACGGAGACTGTGATACTTGATCATTTACCAAACTTCAGGATGATAAAATAATTTAATTCTAGGGCAGGGGGAATGACTAAGAGATAACTATGTTGACTGAGTGCTTAGTATATGACAGGCATGCACCAGCCACTTCCCCCATTGCAATTTGGTTACAAGAGCACAGACTCAGAATCTCTAATCTGATGAGTATTAACTGTGGGATATTAGTAAGCCATTGAATACCACTGAGAAATTCTTTTTCAATCTGACAATGAGGGAGATTGTTATTCCCGCTACTAAAATCACTGGGTCACCTATAATGAAATCAAAATGTCAACTGCTGTTAACAGACTTTAATAAGTTAAAACTGCTAGGAAATGTGAAAGAAACTTGTTCCTACCAATACCTACAATTTCTGATTCACCAGGGGTCTGTTTATTTTGTTTAGCAATGCTATTTTGTATAACAGAGTTTAGTAGGATATGTGGCAGTGAAAAGACCTGGTTAGGAATTGGGAACCTAAGCATTAGGTGGCTCAGCCACGTTTTCCTGTGTGATGGGACTGTGAGAAAATTACTAATTTTTGGAGCTTCAGTTTACTTGTCCACACAAAGGTGATAATAAGGTCTGATTCAATGTTCATTATGACATAAATGGAATAATATGTGCAACAGTACTAGGAAAATATTCTGCAAATGCAAGTCAATACTACAGTACTACTACTACCATTATTATTATCTTAAGATTTATTATTTATTTATTTATTTCTACCCCCCCACCTCCCGGTGCTTGCGCTTGTTGTTTTTATTCATTTTGTACTTGACTTGTTTTTTTGGGGGGCACTGGAACCAAATCCAAGACCTCCCATTTGGAAGGGAAGCACCTAATCACTTGAGCCACCTCCGCTCACTGCTTTGTTGTGTCTCTCACTGTGTTTTCCTCTTTGTGTCTTTTTGTTGTGTCATCTTGTTGCATCAGCTTACTGAGTCTGCCTGCTGCGTCGGCTGTCTACTTGCTCGTCTTCTTTAGGAGGCACCGGGAACCAAATCTGAGACCTCCCGTGTGGTAGACAGGAGCACAATCGCTTAAGCCACATTTGCTTCCTTAATTATTATTAAGTCAAATTATTTTCTACAGTTGAGCTGGCACAAATGACCACAAGAAGACAGAGATTTTCATGTGTGAACAATTCAGCTTGTCCACTACTCAAAGCTCTAAAAGATGAGCTTCGGTTGTGGTCCTTAGGTTTCACTGAGATGAACAGAAACATAGTAAATAAGAATTTAGGCTCCATAAACAATTACATGAGGATCATCTTTGCCTTGCCACTTTCCAGAAATTTGATGTTGGTTGAGTGATATATGCTCTATGGGCCACATTTTCCTTAGCTGTACAATGGACGTTTAGTCAGCAAATATGTGTTGAAGACCTACTACATGTCAGGCACAGTTCTCAGGGATGGGATACAGAAGTGAACCAAGCAGCAGCATTTCTTGGTCTCTTGATGCTAATGTTTTCTGGGAGAAAATTTACAATTACCAAACAAGAAAAACCTAAGGTATGTTAGATGAAGTTATGGTGGCCAAGATGGGGAAAAAGGAGTGTTTAGTGAAATGCTGCAATCTTCAATGCATGGAAAACGAAGGCCTCGCTAAAATAATGGCATTAGAGCAAATTCTTTCAGGCAATGAGGGAATTAGTTTGTGAGTATCTGGATTAAGAATATTTCAGGCAAATACAACAGCAAGGCAACGATCCCAAGATGGAAGTGTGCCTGATATATTCAAGAACCACTGGGCAAGGGTATGGGTAAGAAGGAAAGTAGAAAGAGTTGAGGTCAGAGAGACAGAAAAGATACTTATATTACTATAACATTGGATGTTTGGAAAAATAATGAGATAATGCAGAAAGTGTTTGGTACATAGCAAGTGCTCAAAAAGTTGGTTTTGATGACAATGCTGATCATTATGACCAGTTAGGAAGCAGCTTTGAAAATTTCATGACTCTATGAAGAAATAAGTGAATTTTTCCAAAATGAAAATGGCAACCAGACATATTACAAACCTGGCCTCATCAGTAAAACTTTCTATTTGTTGATTTGCCTTTTACAAGGTACCAATACTTCCTACAAAAGGAGATGCTGTGGTTTCACAAAAGAGGAGCGCAGATGTTCAAAAAGATATTGGGAGATGGAGGGAAGGGAAGGGAAAAAGTGTACAAATAATAGAAAAATGGTATAAAATATTAATAATGGACAATTCTGGGTGAAGGGCATATGGGGATCCATTTTACTATTCTTATTCTTGCAACATCTCTATATCTTTGAAATTGCCTGCAAATAAAAACTTTTTTACAAATAAAAAGGAAAAAGAAAGGGGCAAATTCACAAAGCTTACATTGGATGGGGTCCAGGGTTTTATCCAGCAGAAGTAGGAGCATTTGAAAACTTAGAACATTGGGCTTTCACTTTGCTACATGATTTGAGTCACACATTAGTACCACAGAGAGATTCAGCAGTGTTGAGCAATATTAATGGAGATTCATTTTAGGATTTTTTCTTTTAGTTTCTCTTATAATACATGATAATTTAAAAAATTGTCTGGCTAATACAGCCCCCGATACAAAGTAAGTATTTAATAAATGTTATTGTTTTCCCCAAACAGGTAGTCATCATTGGTAGCGATGGTTTACTTTAATAGAGTCATTTGTTATATTTGTATGAATTTTCTTTACTGTTCTTTTATATGAAACATTATTAATGTTTCTCAAAGTGTAATTGGTGGAAAATTTGCATCAAAATGAGGTATCAGCATAACAGCCAACCAGGAGCATGAACTCTTGAGCAATATTACCTAGGTTATGGTTGCTATGACCTGGGGTAGGTTACTCTGCTTTCCTTTCCTCATGTAAAATGAGGATAGAAAAATATAGTGTTTTGTGACTTTAAATAAGTTAATATTTATTAATTTTTTCACAGTTGTCTGTCATATAATAAGCTCTATATGAATGTTCATTAAAAAATTAAAAGTCACATGGAGCGGTGTCTTGATATAGTACAGATTACTAGGTCTGGCTTAAAACCTAATGAATCTAAGCAGATGTGGCTCAAGTAATTGGGCTCCCGCCTACCACATGGGAGGTGCCTGGTTCAGTTCCCGGTGCCTCCTAAAGAAGACAGAGGGCTGGTGTGATGGGCAGGCACCACAAGCTGATGCAACAAGATGACGTAACGAGATGACACAACAAGAGACACAAGAGGCAAAACATAATGAGAGACACAACAAAGCAGGGAGTGGAGGTGGCTCAAGTGATTAGGCACCTCCCTCCCACATCGGAGGTCTAGGGTTTGTTTCCTGGTACCTCCTAAAGAAACAAGGAAGATGAACAGACACAGCAAGTGCAAATCAACGAGGGGGTGGGGAGAAATAAATAAATTAAATAAACGTTTAAAAAAACCTAATGAATCAGAAATCCTTTGGGCCTAAAGCACTTTAACAAGTTCTCAAGATAATTCTTAAAGACATTAGAGATTGAAAACCACTACTTAAGTTATTAGGAGCCTTGATGGACTTGCTCCTCAGGGGAAGCTAATATAAGTAAAATGCAACTTTACTATGTGTGTGAGTGCATTAAGTCTGCAAAATTCCAAAATGCTTATGAGAGACTTCTCCCCAAATCAAATTAAATGCACCAATAAAACATGTTTCTGGAATGATTAATATCTCAAATCATGGTTCTGAATATACAGGATTCCTTGATTGTTTTATTCAGGTAGCTTCTATTCCTTGATCAGCTTTGCCAGGATAAATGTTATTCACTGTCCACCACATTTTTGCTTGCCTGGGAATGCAGGTATATGCAGTTATGGGGAGTTTGGTAAAATTATGGAGATGCAATCACTGTACCTGGTAAGAGAGAAGCTATAATACAAAAATACAACTTAAAGATTTAGGGTGAAATGCTAGCTTAACATGACAATTTTACACTGATATTGTTCCCTAAGGGAATTTAGAATAGCTGCAGAAAAGTTGTTATTGTCCATGTTAACTTTTGTCATTGGAGGCAAACTACCACAGTGAAACTGAATGTCTTCAAGAAGCACAAAAAATGGAGAGCAGCTTTTCATGCTATAGATGATGAAGACTACAGAGTTCAAGGTACTGGTTTCAGTGGCTCTTTAAGTGAAGGGAGACACTGGAGCTGTGCTATCAACTTGTTATTGTCCTTGAGAAGGAAGGACTCTGTGACCCTAAGACATCAAAGGAACCCAAAAAAAAGTCATTCATTTTCTCATAGATGAACTTCATAACTGTCATAATACAAAAAAATATTATTATAACAGCTGAACTGGCATTAATAATAATAATGCCAACAATGATAAAATATTACTTTTAATAAATTTTATTGAATATTTACATAATCTCATGGAAATGCATAAGAAATACGTAAGTGCTTAATGTGAGAAAAAGATGTTCACATCATCAGTTTCATTTTATAAATGAAGAAACTAATGCCCAGGGATGTTGGGTGATTGGCTTAAGTCTCATTGTTACTAAGTATTGAATACAGAAATTCAATCCTAGTCATTTTACTAAAAAGATTGTGCTCCTGTCATTGTACTGCATGGCTTTCTTGGGCCACCTGATCTACAGGTTCTTGGCTCTACAGAATCCCAGGTAGGAAGAGACCCTGGATTCAGTGTCTACCTTTAGGCAGACTATCTTTAGGCCCCAGAGTAAGTGCACAGCTGGAGCTTTCTCACATGCAATTTCTGATAGGTAGAGGCCCTTCCACTGCCTCAGGCAGCATCGTTATTGGGGCAGAGGGAGTGTTAGAAAGATTGCAAGATCTGCCTTTGCTCCTGGCCAATATTTTATCCATCATGACAGCTCCTTTTTCCTTCAATACCTCAACATGTGGATAAAATGATGGCATCTGAGGATTTATTCTAATTTCAATGATTCTTACTGGGTCCAAATTTCAGGGAGTTTGGAAACCAAAATGACAGTGGCACAGTGCCACACAAACTGGTAGACCAGCTGACCCTGACAATCCTGCAACAGAGCACAGCGGGATTATGTAGAGTGAGAAGCTCTGAAGGTTATTTAAATGTACTGGTCCCCCAATGCCTATGATAAATTCAATTCAACAAATGTTTGTTGGTCACTTGCATATTCCAGGTACTGTTCCTGATTTTGGTACATCCAAAATAGAAAGAAATATAAGGTACCATCTCTGACCATAGACCAGCTAACAGTTTAGTGGAGAATACAGTCAATTAAGATATTTATTCAGCAGACAACAAAGGGATCATTTTAAGGTGGCAGGAGAGAGACAGCTATCAGGCTCTCAAAATAGTTTGGGAAAAAGATGTCATGTGCTAAGAGAGTAGTATAAGGGAGAAAATGAGTTAATTATCTCAGTGCATAAAATCATCAAGCTGATGATTAGGTGGTAGCATTGTGGGGGTGGGGTGCTGGTGGGGGAGGAAAGGAAGATGGTAAGGGGGAGGGATGAGTGAGGTCTGACTTCTAAGTTACTGGACTGTGTGAGTGAATGGATGGCTGGTAATTGAATTAACTCACAATAACTAAAGAAAATTATGGTACCTGACAAAGATTGTGGCAAGAAAGGATATAGTTTTAGTTATGCATTTATGGTTCAAGGGGTAGATGCTCAGTCTAGCTCATGTAAAGGGAGGGGTTACTCTAAGGATACAAAGAGAGAAATAAGAAGATGGGAATCAATTGGAAATTCAGGAGTAGAAACCTCAGGAGGCCAGGGCTTCTCAGAGACACCTGGTCCAGGGTGGACCTTCTGTATACCAGGCAGGACTAGCACTTCTGCAGTAAGAATTCATGTGTTTTCACTCTACTCATTAACATGTCATCTTCTGATTCTTTGCTTTCTTTCCTAATTTCTACCATAGACTTTCTCAAACCTATGCTGCATTTCATTTTAGCATTCTAACATTTCTGTTTCCTTATGAATCTGGCTAACAAATTCTGCTTACAGTACTGCCAAAAAACATGAGTAAACTACTAATCAATTTTTAAGACACTTGACACAGTATATAGACAAAGTTGAGGCAATGATCCTTCATTCTCTTTCTTACCCATGGCAACATACAAAAATCATGGCTATCACAAGCTACTTATTTCCTATAAATTGCCAAGTTACTATTAAAGTTTATTTAAAGGTTGTTTTAAAAAATAAAATAAAATAGCATGATTATAGTAAACCTAGTCTCATGAATAATTCATCCATTGCTTAGATTCTTTGCCAATTAACAACCTACATACTAAGGAACTATGTCTCTAGAGAAATAGCATATCCAAACTCTCAGGCTATCTCAAAACTATGAATTTGTATGATGACTCTTACATGGATCAGATAACCTTGATTCTATCCCATATAAATTACAAGAAACTTCATGCTAGTGCTATGTTCACATGTACAGAAAGAAGAAGCAGAGACATGAATAAATAAAATATATATGCATGTATGTATGATATATCTATATGGGCATATATATTTGTGTGTACATATGTAAATGTATGTATGCACATATGTGTTTACATATATGTCTACAATATATATACCAGCATCAATTTGGCAGACTTAATTAAAAAGAAAATAAATGACCTTTTCTCTGACAATTGTAAACTGAAGAAAGGTATTAGTGGTGAGGTGCTTCAGAAGAATAAAATACATGAGATTAGAAAATGTAGTTATTCAAAAGCCACATAATATCTTGCACCTGTATTTCCCCCAAAACTGACACAAAGTGTTTGTGGGTGGTTCAGTTATGGGAAGACCTTAGCATACATATAAATTGAATGCATCAAATGCATTTATTATTAAAGGGTTTCTTTTAATTATGATAATATTTTTATATCTCTATAGCAACCCAGGTGTTTTGTTACATGCTTTGATCTGTAAATATATCAAGCTTTATAAAGAGTACAATATATAATACTGCAATTATACCCACTTTGGTTTGTTCAGACAATAGCAGGGTAAAATACTTTCCATTTAAAATGGGCGATATGGTTGTCCAATAGAAGAATGTCCCTTAACAATTTAGAAGGTGAACATGATTTGCTTTATACACCCTCTCTGAGTGCATATTTTTGCTTTATAAAACACACGCACACACACAGACACACAAGAGACTGGAGGAGAATTCATCAAAAATGCTTCACCGGCTTTTTGGGTTTTGAGATTACAGGTGAATTTTGTTTTCTTTTAAAATTTTTCTTCATTTTTCATGTTTTCCATAATGAACATATATTTCTTCTAAATTCAAAAAACAGCAAAGAACTTTGCAAGTTGGTTTAAAACAAAAGAAAGCTAAACCCTTGTAGGCAAGATGTTTGTTAGGGTGCTATTAAGGAGATAATAGATGCCCACTTTCAATACCCTGGCTATTCCTAGCGTATTTATGCAGGTTTGTATGTTCGATTAAAGATGTTGGCAACAACCCTGGTGTAGGAATGACTGAATGCTTTGAAAGTTTTGGGTTTTCTTGACTCATACTTAATATCTCCATGGGTCTAATTATCTTGCTTTCTTAATGAGTCTAGTAAAAAGAGAGCTAGGCTGAGAGTGAGGCAACATGGAGACCAGCCCTGGCTTCCTCAATAAAGCAACAAGGAATGTGGGTGCCTAGGGCAAGTGAACAACTCTGAATCTCCACATCCTGATCAGGCTATGGCCAATCCCCGCAGACTCACTTTACAGTGCTGTGATGAGGGTTACTGAGTCAGCATATGCCATGTGAAATGCTTCAATAGCTGTAAAGAACAATATTAGGCAGTGAGAGAAATAGAACTAAGGTGGTCTCTTCTCAAACTAAATTCCCTGCTCCCCGACTGCCTCACCCTCCCACATTCCTGTCTGGGTCCTATCTAACCCTCCCACATTCTTGCTCGAATCCTAATCTCCACAAGTTAAACCCACATTCCTACACTCCACACCTGTAGCTCATCTCCCCAAAACTCACTGTCAGTAAGAGAGTCGCTCCATCATGTTTAAGATTGTAAGCCCTTAGTCCCCGGCCAGTGGGGAAATGGGTAAGGCAGGGAGGGAGGGAACTGGGACACTGCATCGGGGTCAACATATATTCTTTGTTCTCACACTGACCATACACACTTGCCCACTTCCATTAGCCTGGGCATGTGCCCTTTCTCATGAGAAAGAAATCAATTACTGCTGCCTCTAGTCCAATTCTCTGTCTTCAGAACTTTTATTTTGAGAAAGTGGTCACTGTCCCACTATTTGAGATAACAAATATTGAGTGACCATTTTGTCTTGTTATCATATTTTCCATTGATAACATATTTATGTTATTTGCTTGTTCAACCAGTTTAGGGTCTTCGGTCATACAGAATTAATGGTAATCATTTCAGAAATTTAGTCAGTAAGTACACTTAAGAAAGCAACATTTCTAAGTCTGTATTTTTAACAAAGGAGCTACATTTTTAGGTCTTTTTCTCCCTTAATAGACACCTTCCTCTTGCAAGATTAGAGTAACTACATCACAGCATTAACTCAGAACCAATATTTGGCAGGCATTCAAAAATGAGAAAACAAAATGGAGAAGGAATTATTTCTCTAAAGTGAGGCCCTACAATAGATTTTGAAGTTCTCATGAAATGTGGACATGGAGGGAGAATTTTCAGTACAAATTCAACGTGTGATCTGGTTTAGACACTACTTGAAATGCCAAAAAAATTAATATTAGAAGTTCAGTTTCACAATTTTTACCTTTGAGGAAATATCTGGAAAATATCTAGCAAAACTATTAAAGAATGACATTTTTACAAGTGTGCCATTTTAGGTACACTTGGATTTGAGATTCCTCCCTCCCCACTTATTCTATTTTGACTGTACTGAGTTCATGGGAATATTTTAAGGCAGTCTGCTAATTTTGGTTCTGCAGATGTAGTCTCATAATCTCATTTATTGCTCAGTTTCTTTGAACTAAATCATCATGAGTATCACTTGCATAAAATAAGAAAACAGCAGGCATGAAAGACAAGAATTTTCCTGTATTCTAGATTTATCTGCAGAAGTAAAGACTCCTCAGAAAGCAACACTTCAATGCTGAGAGAAACATATGATATGCAATTTTCTCCTCAGACGATCAACCTTACTCCTTATTTTACACATACCACTGAAAGCTAATTTCAGTTGCAATGTGCCTGATTTAAACAAGGTTGGCTATGTTATAAAACTTTGTTTTCTTTTTCTCTTATTTTAAAATTATTTCATTTTTATTGATTAGTACTTACAACATGGATAAATTATCATTTTATTTCAAACTAGATAATCCATATTTGTGATAAAATTAATACATTAAAAATAATAAACAATGTGGTTATTATGAGCCAATTTCAATTGAGCCTCTTAGGTTCTTCACACTTTTTGATCCAGGTGATTTCACGGTGTCTCCAATCAAGGCAGGTGTTTACGCAGCCTGCACATTCAGTTTGTCAATACATATACACATGGGTGTGGCTGTGAATACACATTCATCATGGTCCATGCCAGAAAAATTATTTTGGTTAAATAAAATATATCAGATGAAACTGTCTTTCCTCACTGATTATTTTTCGTTGGATCATGCACCAAGTAGCCCCCAAAAAAGTCCCCAGATCATGTAGGTATGATCTAACTATCTTTCAAAATAAATCAGCACAATATATTATTAATGAATTTGATATTAATCTCTCTCCCTCCACCAAGTATAATGAATATTTGGATATATCTCATTAAGTATAAATTAATTTTCAAAACACTGCCACTAATGAATTATAATTATTTAATATATGAACTGCTGCAAATTATTGCCTCTTTAATTAAATTCAGGTACTTAATTTGCTTATTGTATTAACTGATAAACTGTTGTCATTTTAAAGTTTAGCATATAGTATTACATTTCTTCAAATTTTCTAAGCCAATCAAATACCTCTATCTCATGAAAGCATGTTGATTACTGATTGAGAGTTTAGGCTCTGAAAGTAGGCTGCCTGCATCCACAGCCTGGTCATATGAATTACTAGCTATATGAACTTGGTTGCTTCATCTCTCTGTAATTTGGTTTTGCTTTTTTTAAATATCTAAACAAAGTGTTTATGGAAAGAATGCATCTCATACAATTGTTGTGAGGTATAAGTGACAGTACAGAAAGAGGACTTAGGCTATTACTTGAGCACATCTAGCAAAGGAAGGACTTTTGTTTATGACAATGAACTGTAGAAAGAAAATAGGATGACTATGAAGTAGCCATAAAAATATAAGTGCTAAGGAAGGGAAAACACAGAGAAAGAAGGATTAAAATGCCACCAAAATGATGAATGAGGCTTCTAATTAAACCACTGTGGACAGTGCAGGATCAATTTAATCTGGTAATGCTCAAAAAAGGTCATTCTTGAAGCCTTTTTTCTAGGGGACAAACAAAAGGAGCTAACAGGAGGTTGGAGAAGGAAATGGATTGACTGACAACTCAAAGATGATCTGAGTACGGTATAAGTGGAGAACACACACAGGATGCTGTTTCTTGGGGATAAGTAGAGACAGACAACCAAAGTAAAACCTCAGATCCCACAAACTCATTTGCAGGATTTTATGTTTCTCTGAAGAAGAATGGTGATGTCAATGAGGACTTCTGGGTAAGGAAGTGGCATTGCTACAAAGAGGCTCATGAAGCTTTCTCTGCTAGGACTGAATGGGGAGGAGAGGTAAGAATATGGGCAAGGATATCAGGAAAAATACTCTTCTAAGCAGTTTTATTTTACAAGCTCACTGATTTTATTAATTACAAGGGGAAAACACAGCTAAATATATATCTATACATGTAAGGGATGTATATGGATATGGATATACATATGTGTGTGTGTGCGTTTAAGACTTTCAAGTAGCTGAGGATAATACATCCCAAGGAGTCTCTGAAAAAAATTACTTACCAAGAAAAACTAACTACACAAACACCTAAACTCGAGCATGACTAACAGAGAGAAAACTCAAACTCCAAATTACCTGTATATAAAAAAAAAAAAAAAAAAGAAAAGAAGAAAGAAAAAAATGAAAGAAAGAAAGAAAGGGAAGGGAAGGGAAAGGAAGGGAAGGGAAGGGGAAAGACACTAAACACCAGTGAACTATATTGTGCTCTTGCCACAAAGCTGTGCCAGAAGCAAAGATGGCAGGGAAGAGAGAAGAGGGGAGGTCATGGATCCAAGGATCATGTAAGATTGAGCTAACATGACTCCCTATAAGACAGAGAAAGTTGGACCAAGTGTAGAAAGACTGAAGACTTGTCACTGAGAGCACTTGTCACAGGAAAGCCCTTAGTATACACGACTGCAATCTGAAAACATCACCTGTGGCAGAAGAAAGTAAACAAGGAAGAGATTCTTTAGAGATTGTTGATGAAGGAGAAAATGAGCAAAAAGGACAATTTAGCATCATAGTAGGGGTCATTCTCTCTCTCCCTTTATCTCCAAAACTGCAAAAGCAATAATCAAACAAACAAACAAATAAATAAAACAAAATTAAAGAAACATAAGCAAGCACCACTGAACAGTGAATCGTTTAAAACACCAGAAATTTTCAAAATTTATTTAATGAAAATTAAATAAATCTACTCAATTCTACTATAATAAAGTAGAAAATGAGAACTAAAGCACTTAAGCTGATGAAACCTCTCTAACCCACAAGTAACTACAAAAAAACAAAAACAATGAAGCAGAAGAAAACTGTAACTCAACACTTCAAACTGAATTAAACAATTGAGGATATGAGAGAAAACCTTAACTCAGAAATTATAAATAAATAATAATAAAAAGAATCAGACCACAAATAGGAAGAAATTAGAGACAGATGATTGAAAAAAATAAAATAAAAAGACAAAAATCACTCAGAAATGAAAGGTAAATTAAGAAAATATCAAGGGAGAATGACTCAAATGAAAATTCCATAAGGAATAGAAGAAAGGAAGAGAAAAAATAAGAAACCGAAAATGAGATAAAGAGGGAAGAAAAAATAGGTTCAAGAAAAAGTGGTTGAAGAGGAAAACAGGCAAAGAAGAAATAATATAATTAAGGAAGGAACTAATATCTAAAATTAAGATCCAAGAAAACTTTTCAACAACAAAAGAAGATTTGAATTTGCATACTGAAAGTACCCTTTGGTTATAAATTTGGGTACAGTCACATAGTAGAATACTGTGCAATTGTAAAAAGTGAGAAAATCTCTAAGAAGCGATGTGGAGTGATATATATCCAAGATACACAGTTAAGGAGGAAAAAAAACAAAAAAACAAAGTGCAAATGAGTATGTAAGGTATGCTAGGCTTCATGGAAGAAGGAAGGGAGTATTAATTACATATCTATGCATTTGTGGAAAAAGAAACACCAGAAGGACAAGCCAGAGACTAAGAAGTTTGGTTCCTTTCTTGGTTTGTTAGGCTGCAATGAAAAATACCACATGAGTTGGCTTAAACATGGGCTGACAGTTTTGAGGGTAGGAAAAATCCAAACTGAGGCATCAGCAAGGCTGGCTTTCTCCTGTAAAACCGTAGCTTGCTGATGTTGGCAGTCTTTGGAATTCCTTGGCTTTCCCATCACATGGCCATGTCCTCTTTCTCTTCCTGGTTCCCACTGACTTTTGTTAGCTCCTCCTCATGGCCTTCTATCTCTATGTCTGAATTTCCGCTGTTTATAAAGGACTCTGGTAACCCAGATTAAGACCCAACCTCATTTAGTTAGGTCACACTTTAGGCTAAAATAATATCTTTGCGAGATCCTATTTATAATGGGTTCACACCCACAGGAATGCTGATTAAAATTAAGAACATGTCTAAACTAGGGCACACAATTCAATCTGCTACAGTTACCTACAAATTGTGAGTAAAACTAAGGATGGGTGTATGTCAATAAGTGGATAGGATTGGTGGGCAAGGAGAATTCCTTGAATATATCATTTTGCATAATTCTAATTTTTAGAATCATGTTGATGTTTCACATAGGCAAAAAATACATAAAATGTTTAAGTATGGGAAAATGTATTTAAAATCAATATCCTAACCATGCTGAATGGAAACAAAAATGACCTAACCCAAGTAAAGTTTCAAATAAGTATTTTGACTATTGAACCTCAGAATGCTACAGTTAATTTACTTTCCACAAAGCAATGTGAAAGCAATTTCAGGGGGAAAAAAGGTGATGATTTAAAACTACTTTATGCATATTCTAATACAGAACAAATAGTAAAACATTTTGTATAATGTGATCCTGATTTCTCCCCGAAGGGGGAAGGAAAACTAAACTGAACCCTACAGTGCTGTTATAATTAGTATATCAGTATGGATTAGTAGATTTTAATATTGAGATAGATATAGCGATAGATATAGAAAATTGTCTATCAACATATGTAAGCATGTGTGTATGCTCGTTTACACAGATGCTAGTGTAGTAGTAGTGGACAAATCTAAAGTCCCAATCTTGGTTCTTAAATATCATTGTCCACTAAAAGAAATCAAGGCTCCTTGGATAAAGTATTAATTTTTTAATTGGAGCAGGACAAGTTCAAGATAAGCCTGGAATTATTTGCTGTACTAAAAAATAAGGGAATATTTGTAGAATCCTGAAGCCTTGAAAGGACACAAGAGAAAGTTTAAAGTTGATCCCACTGACAAAATCTCCTAAATTGGAGCATAAAAATACAATCATAATAGTAATAGGTTATAACACATAGAATTAAATAAGAATCCATATATTCACACTAATACAAATAAATAAAATAAGATAAGTAAGTAAGTAAGAAAGAAAGTAGGGCTGGTTGATCCTAGAAAATCATGTCCTTGTCCTTGGGGCTAATCCATTCCTGTGGGTGTGGGACCCTTTTGACTGGATTGCTGCCATTGAGGGCCTTTGATTGAATTGCAGGACCCAGGATGGGTTGTGGCCCTTTTGCTGGAGTCCTTTATAAACGGAGGACTGAAAGCAGAGACACAAAGTAAAAAGGCTCAGAAACAGAAGAAGAGGTCCTGGAGGCAGGAGGCTGGAATCAGTGGACAAAGGCACGAAAAGTGACCCCAAGAGGCTAAGCCCATGGGGCAGCTGGAAGCCGAAGAGATGAGGCCTGGAAGAGAGGGGAGAGACCAGCAGATCCACAGTGCACCCTGCCATGTGTCTGATCGCCCACAGCTGCAGCTTGTGAGAAAGCATCTCTTCATCATGTCTTGATTTGGAAACTTTCACAGCCTCAGGACTGTAAGCTTTTAACCTAATAAATTCCCATTATAAAAAGCCAACCCATTTATGGTATTTTGTATTGAAAGCCTTTAGCAAACTAAGACAATCAATCAATCAATCAAAACTGTCTAACTAACAAATAGGGGAGAAGAGAAAGTGATTCCTTACTGTGGAATTCAAATTAATAAATGTAAAAGAAATGATGGAAAAAGAAAATCACTTTTTAGAAATACCATAGTAATCACTGTCTCAGACAAGAAAAGTCAACGGCTGTTAAAATAATAAGAAAGTTTGATGAAAAATGCAATATTCAGAAGGTTTCAAAGTATTCTCCTACATAAATTTATTAATACTTACAAATTACCAAGTGACACTATCTTAATCAAGTAATCAAAATGACTACTGCCATTAAAAGGACGAAAAGACATTATGTGCCTCCTCACTTGTACTGCAAAGGACACAAAATCACTTCTGTTGTATTACTGTCAAAAATTTATAACCTGAAACTAAGCATAAGAAAATATTAAATAAACCCAAATTGAAGAATAATCTGTAAAATAATTAGCCAAAAGCAAAGAATGATTGAGGAACTCTTCCAGATTAAAACAGACCAAACAGAAATGCAACTAAATGTGCGTGTGATTATGGATTGAATCCAAGACCAGGATATTTTCTTTTCTTATAAAGAACAGTATCAGAACAATTAATAAATCCAAATAAAGTCTGCAAATTAAATGATAATACTATATGGTGATTTATAGCACAATATTCATTTCTTGATTTTGATAATTAAATTATAATTTTCCAAGAAAATATCCTTCTTTTTTTGTAGAAATAAAGTATTTGGGGCTAAAGTGGAACCATGTAAGCAACTTACTCTCAAATATTTCAGAAAAAAAATATATATATATATATATAGATAGATGCATAAAAGTATGATTGTACATACCCAGACAAAGAAAGTGGATAATCTAGGTTAAGAAATAACAGTAAGCTCAGAATAATTTTGTAAATTTCTTGTGATCTGAAATTACTGTGCATTAAACAACTTATAAAAATATAAAACAAAAAGTATTTCCAGGGACAATTACACTTCTGCACATGCATACCCACACTCATAAAATTCATTGCTTGCTACCTGCTGCTTTTCAGGTGGTAGCAGAGTGTTCTCTGCCCTTCAACCTCTGGTACATAGCAATTTCATGTTTTTATTACAGTATCATAGGAAATAAAAAGGTTAGTTGGTATCAAAGTGAAGAAATTCAAGTGATCACTCACCTTCTCCAGTGAAAGAGAAATTTAGTTTTGCAAAAACAAGCATCTGAGACCAAGTTTTTTGGTGTTTTTATTTTTTTAGGAGGTACCTGGGATTGAACCCAGGACCTCATATTTGGAAAGCAGACACTCAACCACTGAGCTACATATTCTCCCCTGAGACCAAGTTTTGAATAGAGTCTGCCTCTAGACATCCAGCTCATCCCATCCTAACCGAACTAATTAGGACTCTAGACTATTCTATAAATGGGAGACAAATTAATGCAAAATGTTACTTAAATTGGCAGTTAAATTTGGAAAAGAGAAAAAAATCGGTATTTTCAATGTGGGAAACACATTCAAAACTGACATTTTACCATATGATGTACTTTTCAAGAATTTCTCTTTTGAGCAAAACAATTGAAAACATTAGGCTGTGCATGATAAATGTTCAGAGACCTGTTGTGACTAAAAAGAATTATGTGATTTTGAATCATTTCATCTCAAAAGAGGTACAAGCAGATTAGTTACATGAATTCTAGTACTTTTATATCTGGGAATGCTACCAAATCATTAAAAAGGAATGGCATATGGCATATGCATATATTGACATAGAACGCTCTCCACGACATATCAGAAAGAAAAAAAATCTGGTTAAACATTAATATAAATACAGCATGATTCTATTCATGTGAAAGTACACTTGTACATAGGGAATATTCTGGAAGGATATTAACTATGTTAACAGATGTTAATAGTATATTTTTAAAAGTGTTTTAGTGCCTTAGCTTTCTATCTGAGTGTGCACTAGAATCAGAATGAATGAATGAATGTGAAGAAAAAGAACAAATGGATATCTACATGATAAAATTTAAGTGTAAAATGGTCAGAGACCTTGGTTCATTAGATTTATTCTATCCCATTTTCCCCCTGTAATTGGAGATATACTTCTTTGGATAATAAAGGTTTTGCAGTTTTGAACAAATACAATTTGCTCTTTGATAGAGTTATCAAAAGAACCTTCCAAAATAGGACACACTTAAATGCTTGGAGTCAAGAAGAAAGAAAAAAAAATATTTGAAAGTAAAATAAATGAATGGATTTAAACGTTACTTAAATTTTAAACTTATTTAAAAATTTGGCAAGGTACACACCTAGAAATGCTAACAACAAACATGAATGTCAACCTCAGGCATATAAACAAAAACTTGAATGTAAATATCTAGCTTTATTTTTATCATTTTAGGATTTTTTTGGATGGACCATTTGGTTTTACAGAAAATCTGTCTTATTCTAGCTCTGCCACTGATACGGGGGATCCTTGGCCACATTGCCTTCTACCTGTACAACTGTCTGATATTTTACTATATTCTCCAGACATTTGCTATTTTCTGTCAGATTTTTCTCAAGCATTTTTTTTTCCCTTAAATTCTGAACTTGTCTCTCTCTCAAGTACATTTCTTTACAAAGAGAGAGAACAGGGAGAGAGACCAACTTTCATCAAGTGTTTCAGACTCTGCCTTTTTAATTATCTTAGAAAGGTTTGATGGTTTTTGCAATGTACACAGAACTGAGTGGTAGAGATAAGATGTGAGGCTCTGACCATTTGGCCAAAATCTAGCTTATTTTCCACAGTACTGTTAGAGCTGTAAGCAAATCACATGCTCTTCATTTGCCTTTCAGTTTATTCATTTGGCTGTGACTGTTGTCTTGGTTCTAAACCCCGCTAGGGACTTGTGATTTTTTCTATCTGAATACATGTATGATATAATATTCCTTTTAAAGCTACACCAAAATAACTTTAAAAAAACAGGAGACAAGAGTTACCATCTAAGAACTCTCTTATAGACTAATGCCCATGGGACACAACAGCAAAATAATCAATCTTTCAGATAAATACATATTGAGAATATGTGCCATGAAGCAAGAATGAGGGGAAATGGTGAGGGTACAATGATCATAATGTCAGAGTGCACTTGGGCGTGGAAACTGATGGATATGTTCAAGAGATGTTTGTTCTAGAATTTTATGTTTTGCGCACAATGTTCATAAAAGGGGAAATAGGCAAGATACAAAAATCACACATTATATTCCAGGAAAGGTAGTTGGGAATCTCACACAATAATGCATGAATAAATATACTATAGGAAAAAAGGTAGCCAACTGGCCTCAAACATTCTAAAAGAGGCAGGACTGGGAAGATTTTATCAGCTCATCTATGATCACTGAGCTCCCTGATGATCTTCCAGAACCAAGGTGTAGCAATGGACGGCTAGGAAACTCAATTTGGCTATTCAAATTAGGACTGTTAAGAGAACCAACTAAAAGCTATGGAAACAATGGAAGGTATAAAATGATCTTGGAAATGAGGAAATTTAATTAGTACTGCTCAGTAAAATGAGTGCATATTTGGGTTATATAGTCTTGTATTCAAGATGAAAGTCAGCACATGACTGAGAACAACCCAGATCTGACAGATGAGTATGTTTCTGTGACAGAGGCAAAATAGTTGGGGTTGTTTGCAAGGAAATGGCTATTATTTTGGACCTGGGAATCTATGGTGATTAAAGAATGAGATGATGAAAACAGGAGAATATAATAGAGAATAACAGGGATAGGATTATCTTAACAAGAGACCTAGTGGGATTTAAAAAATGTTAATCAGGTGTGACATTTTAAACCATAATTGATCATAGAGGGGTTATGTTAATGGTGATGAAAAAGGGTGAGGTTTGAGCCTTGAAGTGATAAACTGAAGCAGGATGGAAGAAAAGGGAGTTGAGGAAAGTAAATCAAGGGATTGGAAGCCTAAGGTTTTAGAACCATGTTGATGTTAAAGTCAACTAGAAGAGGGAAGCAGATGTGGCTCAAGCAATTGGGCTCCCATCTACCATATAGGAGTCCAGGGTTTGATTTCCATGGCCTCCTGGTGAAAGGTGACCAGGCCTGAGAGGAGAGCTGGCCCACGCAGGAGTGCTGGCCCATGTAGGTGTGCTGGCCCATGCAGAGTGCTGGCCAGCACAAAGAGCACACAGCAAGATGACTCAACAAAAAGAAACACAGAAGAGAGACAATGATAGACACACCAAAATCAGTGAGCTGAGGTGGTGCAAGAGATTGAGCGCCCCTCTCCACTCTCGAAGGTCCCAGGATCCATTCCTAGTGCCACCTAAAGAGAGGACAAGCAGACACAGAAGAACACACAGACAGCAGACAGAAAGCACAAAACAACGAGATAGGGTGGGGAGGGATAAATAAATAAATCTTTAAAAAAAAAAAGTCAACTAGAATAGAGAAGAAGAGAGAGACTGAGCCAGGATATAAAGCCATAAATGAATGGCAGAATATGACGACTAGGTTAGTAGATGAAGACTATGAGAAGGGCAAGATATTTGTACAGCTGGGTGGTTCGAGCTTCAAAAAATCTGGCTTTTTGAATGCAAAGAGACAAGAAATGATTTTGAAGTGGCAATGATGAACAATAAAACACCTCCTCTACAACCTGGCTCTATAGAAATAGAAGGAAATAGAAATAGAAGGAAAATGTCTTTCCCTAGAAAAGTTTGTAGGGATTGTGTTTCAACAATGAACTCCCAACTTTCATGGAAGAGAAAGAGTTGAAGCATATGTTCAGAGAAGCACGTAAAGATATAGGGCTGTTTGTGGGATCAAAGAGGGGATTTCTAAAGGATACCATGTAAGTGTTTCTTTGTTTTGCTTGGGGAAGGTGGGGGTTGAGAAGAGGCAAAATGATTCTGACAATATATTGAAACTCTAAAATATAAGCAAACCTACATATCAATATTATCTTTCCAAATTTTTCCAAAAATCATAAAAGACTGAGAAAGAACTCAACAATATTTATTTGTGTATTCTCCTTCCAATAAGAAAAATTAATATCCATTGTAAAATGGATTTAGATAATTCCCCTATATAATCTAAAATAGTTTAATAAGTTTATAAAGGAAATCCTCTATTTAAAAAAAAAAATCTTTTCTATAGTTTTTTCTTTCATTTAAATATTTACTTCTTATACATACTGTATCAGCCACTCTGTAGTAAAATTGTAATTTTGAAAATGAGAACAAACACATTAATTTTGTATGTTATTCAGATGAATTTGAAAAATGAGCAGATTATCGTATTTCCTCAAGGCAATGTGTGAACATGCCCACTGTTTTTGGATGTGATAACTTGATCTTTTGAGATTTCAATAGGCAAATTCTATCAGTTCAACGTACATAATGGGATGGTTTCTGTAGGGTGCCTGCTAGTAAAAACATAAAAGAATACTGAAACTCCAGTTCCCATTTTTGTAGAACGGACTGCTTCCCTTGGCGATCTGTTCTTTCCTATGCTCACTTTCACTGGTCGGCGGCGAGGGGGAATCTAAATGAAGAGAGGTATCTATTCAATGACATGCCAAGATCCCTACTCAAAGAGGATCTGGTGATTCCTCTGAATACATTCCAGCCATTCTAGAATGGATGACTAAATGGTCATAAGAACCATGGTAAGATGAATTTAACAATGAACATCAAAACATTCATTTCTTATTTGCTCTTTCTTTTAAACGCTTACAGGATCACTTGGCTTGGTTTTCTCCTATCCAGTTCTGGCCATGCCAGGGTGAGGTTGGTAACTAACATATTCTGAACAGAACTACCTGGGAGGTCTACATTCCTGTGAGTTCATCTTTTTAGGTATTCTGCAAGAAGATAATCTTTGAAGTCTGTAAGTACATTTCCAAAAAGAAAATTGATAGTTTGTCTCATCATCGTAAAAAGCAGTAAAGACACTGTGTGCTCTTTTGCAGTAAAGGGTTATTTGAGCAGAGACCTCAAGCTTAAGGAGGCAGTCCCTAAAAGATGACACAAAAGAAGGGGTTTCTTTTCTTTAGAATCATGTGTATGTACCCATAGATACATCAAACTCAGGATGCTGAAAGCATGAAAAAATGTAACCTTTATACACATTGCGTCTAACAGAAAACAGCACAAACTTATGTCTAAACACTAGAAATGAACTTAAAACAGGAACTTTTAACACAATTTGACACATTGTGCTATCTGTTAAATGGTTTGCCCATTCTCCTCATTTGATCCTGTTACATGAAAAACAAATTTCAGGATGCTTTCATAAGCGGGAAAAATGAAATTAAAAATAAAAACTAATTATCAGGATTGAACATAAAGGAAGAGACTTTCTCCTCCCTCCTCTCCTCTCTTTTTATTTACTTTAGAAAACCTGTAATTGTACCTTCACTCTTTGGCCTTCTGAAATGTAATGGAGGAAGATATTATCTCTATCTCTTAGTTTCCTGGGAAGAGACTAGTATAACTTCCAGGGGACTCCTGGCTCCAAATTGTAAATTTTCTTTCAAAATCTTAAGAGCGTGTGTGTAATGGGTGTATCCCTTAGCCACGTGAAAAGGGTGTGTTATTCTCTGTTTTTGCTATCTCTCATGCAGATAGCCTGTGATGCATCACACTCTGGTTTAATGCTTATTCAATAATAAAATGTTTTTTCTTACTTTTCTACCTTTGTGGGGAGGTTGTCTGGATTCAGAGAAGATTTTGTTTTTCATTATATTTCCCCAACACTATCTGGGCATTACACCTATAGATTTGACAAGGCTTCCTTTACAAGGCTGCACATCATTTGTAAAATAAATGTACAATACTTTCAGTGCAATTATAAAAACAGAAACGCAAACCACAAACTAATCATTTTGATTATTAGTAGAAACTGACTTGAAGACTAACGCACCATTTTATCATTTTAGCACTATTTATATTGTCTTGGATTAATTTAAGCATAAAGAAGGCATTCACTATCTTATTCAAGTTCATAAAACAGAAACAAAACTGCAAAACAAATAGGGATGACCTCTATTCGGCCATTCAATGATATGAAACTAAGAAGGCTATAGACCTAAATTATAATTCTGTCACAATTACTATTTCAGAATATTGAAAAATTGTAGGGACATATTACAATCATCTAAAAAAATGTTTTGTTCACAAGAAATGATTTCCTTTTAAAATATTTTGCAATATTTTTTGTAAAGCAATTTGCATTTGTACTCAACCTGCTGCCTACAGCTTTCAGATTTTCATTGGGGCATTTGTCCTATTTCAGTACATTTTTGTTAGGAAGAACAAGAGGAGAATCACAGCATTAAAGAAGGTAATGAATATTTCAAGAAATAGATTGTGCAGCCATTCTGACCAGAATTTTTGGAACAAATTAAGAGCAGAAATATTACTGGGAATTCCAGATAGAATGATATGCTTTAATGCAGGGATTCTTAATCAGGGTTCCACGGACAGATTTCAGGGGATCCAGGTGCTTGGATTGAAAAAAATCAACTTATCTTTATTTTCTCTGCCCTCAGATGTTGAGTGTCATAAAACTACCTGCCACTACATTCTGAGAAGGGGTGCATGGTTTTCACCTGACTGGTAAAAATGGAACAAAAGGTGTCCGTGGAACAAAAATGGTTAAGAACCCTTGCTCTAATGCTTTTCCACTTTATCTCCCAAGAGATTTTTCTTGTTACTTACTCTTATCTGGGAAAATGCGCTATTTGACCTGGAAAGCTTGATCAACTAAACTAGCTCAGTATGGGCAATTCATTTGCATAAGTAAGTACCTGACATTCACAAATTGGGCTCCCCCTGTGATTCATTATGATTAAAGTAGATAAGGGCACTTAGTGTAACAGGGAGATACCAAATGAGAAGTGAAGATGATGTCCTTTAAAGGACTGTCAGTCTCTGAGGACTTTGTGAACTTCCATAAAAATGGCTAATCTCTTGATGCTTTAATTATATATCATGCACTATTTGCAATTTTCTTTAAAAAAGTAATTCAAGTCCCCAGTGTCGTTTTTTAAATTTGAAAACCTTACATATCTGAACTTCGTAAATATCATATTTTCTATATGACTGAAATAGGTCAGTGTTTTTCAGACTTTGGCGCACAGATCTCCCATATTAGAGTCATCTGTCTTGCTTTTTTAAAAACGCACATTGTTCATCCTCATTGCTCATTCATCGAATCATAATGTACAAGACTGGGGCCAACATTTTAACCAACACTTGGGTTGACTCTTAAGCACCCTAAGATTTGAAAGCTTCTGAAACATGGTTGCCCTCAATAATTGTCCCTACCATCCATCAGTGAGGACATTTAGCTGAATTCTCAGGAATTCTTGAAATGTACAAAGCTATCTTGTCTAACCGTCACGCATTATTTGTGTACCGTCTGGGTCACACGATGGCAGTATGGAAATGCACCACTTGCATCTCCTTCAAGAGACCCTATTGCGTGGAGCAAGGTTGACCAGTGGTCTCATCTGCTGTTCCTCTGGATCCATGATCAGGTTCACGCTGAGGCTATGCATTCCCCAAGGGCTGCTCTCGGCATTGCAGTGCAGGATGTGGGACTCCTCCAAGGACAACTTTGGCTCAGGGACTCCCCGTTGGCCTATCTGAACATTTTTCAGACCTGTGATATAGTCTGAGACATTTCCTTCCCAAACCTCCTTCATTTGCCACATCCTTTCACACATGTGTCAGAACAGTACTGAGGCCTCAGTACCTCCTCTACCTACTCCTGCTCCTTTCCCTTTATCCTTCTCAGGCTTTTCCTCAAATAAGCCTCTTTCACATCTAATTCCATCTTGGGTCTGTTCCTCAGAGAAACACACACACAAGCACACATGCATACATAAGTAATCTACACTGATAACATATTAAAATGTATAAGTTATTATTCTTATGTAAGAACATGTCCAAGGTCCCATAGCTAGTAAGTGATCAAAATTAGGAACAAATCCAGTAACTTCTAAGCTTATGCTTTTTTCACTAAACAATGATACCTTCCTGTTCTGAGCATTAATATGCAAGTAAGGTGACATTTGACAACCCTTCACAATAAAAGCACCTGAAAAATGTCTTCCTAAAAAGAAGCTTCTACATTTCAGATTAAGTATCAAATAGCAGGAGACCATTCTCTGTTTCTCTCTGACCTTGATTCATCTCTCTTTGCTAAAGTCCATACATTCTGTGATGAATCTATGGCCTCTATGGCCTTTAGAACATCTGGAAAAATGTTCTGGGGGTCTTAGAGTTGTGTGTGTGTGTGTGTGTGTTTTCAGTATGCCCACAAATCTTCAAGTCAGCTCAAGAGATTGCACAAAATTATATCCCGAGGAAGAGAAGTTCCTGAAAAATTTAGAAGGGCAATTGCAAGAAGTCAGGTATAAGGTAACATAGAAGGCTCTGAATGAGGTAATGCTTCAGTCTGCAATCTCTGCAGAGGTGAAGGACAGGATTCCTGATGAAAAACTCTCAATGATGAATAATTCCATGGTTTTCCTATGCAGCATCAAAATGGTAGCTGGCTTGGAGATCTGTTTTGAAAGGTGCTTCAACCTTTCCTCCTGTTGCTATCCAGAAGTTTCTCACTAATTTACTCATCATGCTTTCTGAAAGCTTCAGAACTTACCAGTCATTAGTTTTCAGAAGCAACATGATGTGTATCATGTATTTCAAATTTTTGTGATACCCCTGGAATTCTTTTTGACAGCATGATTACATGAAGCACTAGTATGTAAAATAATATTTAGGTTCTTCATGTTGTCAAATATAAATTTTTACTGGAATTCAATTTATTGTGTGTGGGATTCCTGTTGTAGTGTCTCTAAGTTGCAACTGGGAAATTACTCCTTTCCAATGGCTATTTAACAAAGTGGAAGTGATACGGTCATAGCAGTCAGGAAAAAAAAAATAAGCTTGAATCTTGAGTTTAGCACTGTTTTATGACCTTGGGCAAGGAACATGGTATCTTATCTCATTATGACATGACAGCTTATGTCACAGGGATGTGTAGACTTTATATTTTATAACTTTCCTATAGTGCATTAAGTGGCAAATAGAAAGCCATTCTATCAATTTTTGGCCCATTTCAAACAGTGAAAGTAGCTCTGGAATACAAAAATTACCTTGGAAGAGAAAACATTAGATATAATCACCTTGGTCTAAACTATTTTTTTAGGTAAACCAATTTAACCAGGATTGGATATGGGATAGCTTACATTTTTTATGCTCTAAAACAATATAAGAGAATGTGATACAAAGAAAGTTTTCTTGCAAGTGAGAACACTAAGTAAATCTTTTCTGAAAGAGCAGAAAGCTTCTAATAGTACTTTTCTGGCTTATAATTAGGACTCTTAGGCTGGTGTTACCCTTGAGCAATGTACATTTATATCTATAAGGGCACCTCATTTCTCAGCTTCTAGAAGATTTTCCTTTCTTTTGTGCTTTTAAAATATTTAAATTATTAGTATATAAAATGTATCTTTCTAAAAAACGTGCTCATCTTTTGCACAACTCAGTTAAAGGTATAATAAAAAAAAATCAACAAGTTGACTTTAGGTTATGCTAATAAAACTTAGAAAAGTTCTTCCTACTCCAAAGATGTGAAGATTCTTTAAGGGTGCTCAAATGGCTATTTAAGAGTGAGTATGTGTTAATATCAATGACTTGGAAACACAGAGAGAAAAATATCTTGGCAATAGATTTGAAGAAGCTAGAAGTTACAGAGAAATCTTCACCAGGTACCTACCTCCATCACACACACCCCACAAAGAAGATATATATATATATATTAGTATAAGCCTTCAAAACTTCAGTAATTTTCCCATTTCCTCAAGCACTAATATGTAAGTATATGAAAAAGGTTCAGGCTCTATTTGAGGGATATAATGTTTAGGTGGGAAAAGATGTGAACATAGCCACGTGTCCCAAGTTTAGGGAGTGGTACGTGAACAGGAGGTGACACCTTTAAGAAGACATTTTGCCCATGAACTTAGATTGGAAATGAATTCTCACATCCATATGCATAAGGAACATCAAATACCAAAGAAAGGGAAGAAGTAGCCGGTCCTGTGGTCAGGCCACAGCCACCTTCTCCTTTAGTCTAGATATTAGTGGGAGACTTAGACATTTACTCCCACCCCCAGCAGGAGCTGAGGGGGCGGGCTGTCTCTGTACCTGAAAGGAATGTTTCTGAGAAAGAGCATCAGAAGAGAGCTTAATTCAATGTGGGCAAATGTTGCACAGTAGGCAAAGATTATAATATAAACCAAGGACATGATGTTTTTTTCAAGTGATTTGATGGGGTCAAAAAAACAAAAAGCAAAACAGAACTGTATTTCTAATTTGTCATGGAAAGATTTTACATGGAATTTATTAAATGAAAATAAAACTTCAGGTAAAACAGCACATAGGATGCTATACCCTTCATATAAAAGCCTGCATATGTATGAGTGTGTATGTGTTTATGAAAAAAGAAGTTTCTAGAAGGATACCTAAGGAACCATCAACAAGAGAGAGTTACCTCTGGGGTATGGGATTATATAAGCCTCTGAGATCAGGATTGATTTGTGAACACAGCACAAATTAGGAATAGTCTGATCAGTGCATGTAATAACTGACTCAAATGGGGACAAATGAATTTAATTTCTTTATTTCAACTCCACATCTTAGAGTGCATAATCAAATAGTCATTTTCCAAGAATACAGATTAGTCTTTTCAATTGCACTTATAAACTCAGGGAATGTCATCTCTGGTTGTGTTTTACTCAAAACTAAAAAAAAACATCCTCTTAATGGGGGTGAAAACCAATATATAACTCAAAAGAGAAATTTGAATTTTTTGTCAAAATTTGCTTTTCTTATAAGGGCACCTCTGTGAATTACATTCAACTTTATCACATGTGATAAAAATTTCAGCAATTTTGCCCAATTTTAACTCCTCAGGTTTTGTCAGATGCACTGTGAAAACTCAGATAGAGGGAGGTAGATGTGGCTCAAGTGGTCGGGCTCTCATCTACCATATGGGAGGCTCTGGGTTTGGTTCCCAGGGCTTCCTGGTGAAGGCAAGCTGGCCCACACACTCAGAGAGCTGACAGGCTGCGCCGGGGAGCTGATGGCATGCGCCTGTGGAGAGCTGGCAGAGCAAGATAACACAACAAAAGGAGACAAGCAGACACAGAGGAAACATGCAGCAAGTGGACACAGAAAGCAGAAAATGAGCACAAGCGGCAAGGGGGGAGGTGGGGGATAAATAAATAAATGAATAAATAAATGAATAAATCTTCAAAAAGAAAACTCAGGTAGCTAGCATTGTAAGTCTGGGAAAATAGGACATAAGACAGTTTTTATAAAATATAAATACAAATAAACTAGAGAGATGGAACCAGAATAGCAGCAATGTATGGCAGTGGAAGCATAGAGAGATTGAGAGATAATAAGTTTTTGTTTGTTTTTTTTTTTTGGTCTGTTTTTTGTTTATTATTATTATTGGAATAATGAAAATGCTCTAATAATGAGTCAAATGATGAATGCACAACTATGTGATTATATCATATATCACTGATTGTACACTGTGGATGGATTTATTCTGTATTAATATGTATCAATAAAATTGATTTCTTGAAAAAAAGAAAAGTATCTTCCCAGTACAGACATGAATCTAAAGCATATGCTTGTGGATTGGTCTATATAAAAGAATTGGAAAAGATTACTTTGTTGTAAAGGTCATAGCATAGATAAAGTGAGATATACCATTTGTTTAGTAAATATTAGCTTCAAAGTAGGCAATAATGCATTTAATCAATGTCTTAATCCTTTATTTTTTCTGTGGGAAGCCCATGACAATGTATTATACTCAATTACCACAATATTCTGTGCTAATTTAATATTCCATTATATTTATCCATTCAAAGTTCAAGTGAAAAACATTTATACATTTCTTGAGGAAGAACAATAGCAAATATGTGAAATGCCAATTTTGAAGAGTTTACTAATGTATGTTAACATACTTCTTAATCCTGAAAGTGATAATATCTATTGACAAATGAAATTTAGAGTGGCTTCATATTATTTAGAAGAGTAAGAAGAATAGCTATGTGGAAAGACACAATGCAAATCTGAATATAAAGATTCATGGTAAGGATATGCTGTAATTTCATAATTTATACCAAGTGTATTAGGCCTAAGATACATACAGAATATATTTTGAAAGTCAATGACTATAGACTTGCATATCAAATGATGATATTGCTATAGTACATGAATAATGCAAGAGTGTACATTGAAACATTTTTATTAAATTTATCTGAATTGCTTCTGGTGCAGAAAGTTCTCTTCAAATTCATTCATTTCTCAGGCTAGGCAATGACAACTACATGAAGGTTTTAGTTTTAGTCTTCTGCTCTCTATATTCTTTTGATTCATCACAGCTGGATCAACATGGTCTCAAACTTTAGACCTCCAAGTCTAGGAATTCAAAGGGTAAGTAAATGTTTCCATAAATTGTATAATCTCTTTTTGCCTAAAATCAGGGGGAGATGGTTTTAAGGTGATAGCATAATTTATAGAGAGATATTGGCCTTCCTTGTCTTGTCTCACGGTTAATCCATTCTTTAACACCCTCCCAGCTTAAATCATGATCTCTTCTACCTGCTTCTGCATATTTATCACTTGCCAAGGCCAAATGAAATCCAGGATAAATGGTGAAAAGTACAAAGTTTACAGAGTGAAGAGTTCAGCAGCCTTATCTATCTTAAAAAATTGGTTGGTTTGATAATTCCGTGAGTGTGAGACAATAGCTATCCTGGAAGGAGCCTTCCTGAACCATAGTGAAGTTGTTTGAAATTGGAAGAATAAAAGGCTGGTGTGGCAGACTTTGTGGATTGCCTACAAAACCACCATCTCTTAGTTTCCAGATGCTGTGCTTAAATGACACTGGGAGATAAGTTAATCGCAGGGAAGAGGGTCCTATGTTAGCCCAAGGAAAACAATTATAATCGTTTTTAAATGAGCCATTATAATCTCATTCCTCTTGACCAGAGATTGGTCGTAATTAAAGCCAGCTGGGTGGGACTCCATGGAAATAGTTTGCTTGATTGATAAATCTACAAACATAACTGATATAAATTTTCACCCTTCTTATTCCCTCTGCCTGGACTAGATATGGAGCACTATGGTGTTAATTTTATAACAGCAAAGCAAAAGGGATGAGAGAGAGGTTTAGGGACTCTAGAGATGCCAGCCCTGATACTGTAGAGCCACAGAACAAATAACATGAGTGAAACTCCCATTATGTGAAATAGTAATGGCTATTTTTTTAACCAACTGTATTCAAATATTATTTTATTTGCAGTTAAAAACATTTCTAATTGATAGACTTTATAGCTTGGGTTTTATCACTTCAGTGACTTGCTTTATGTTTGAAATTGATATGGCATATTGAGCTCCTTATACTGCTCATTTTGGTCCAATCTATTGTTTTCGAGGTTCACATTGTGATACGTGATTGTTACAATCTGAAATGTCTGTAAAAGTTTGACAGGTTATATAAAGAATTGACCTATATTAGGAGAAGAAAATCTTAAAAATTGGGAGTACTAAGGTTAAATGAAGAGGGAATGCCCTATCTATGAGTGCCAATGTTCACAATAAGGAAGGACCATCAGAATTTTGACAGACCTTCCATTTTGTCAAGAGAATGAAAGGAAAATGGGTCTGTATGAAGAATCTCCCATTTTAAAAATGTTACCAAATAATTCTTTTCTGAATTTTTAAGTCAATATTTGAGCCAACATTGTGAAGGTCAACCTAAACATATTTGTGAGTTAGACTACTACTTCTGAGTTAAATTCCTGACACAAGAAGACCAAGACAATGCTGCTTTTGATACACCCCACTGTGGCAAAATGATGTAACATACAGCTTTCTTTTGTTTTTCTACTTCACAACAATTACATAAATAGATCTTACATTATACCAGGCCATGAGAATTTCAATGCAAAGCCTGAACCAGCTGCAACCCCACATTTAGCTTTTTCACGTTCCTTTAAATAAGCTTTAAGGTTTCATTTCAACCCAAAAATTGAGAAAGAAAATAGGTCACAGCCTAAGCAGATGGCTACTGAGAACTTTGTACAAAAACTAAAAATGGGGGTCAGTTTCTGCATGAAAACTGACTTCTGTGTCAGGAAGTGCACTGGAGACTTTCAATAATATGTTCTGCATCTTCCTATAAGCATGGCTTTGAGCATATTTGTAATTATCATATACTTCATTATACCTGTCAGGTCTGAAAAATGTTTTAGAGATGCAATAATAATAGCTGTGTAAAAGGGGTTGGTGTTATGAGAATGAAAACTTCTAACTGGGCCGAAGAAACAAGTTAGTTACTTTAGCCACTGGGCTGATCTGCATGCAATATATGATACTGAGTTTTCTGCATTTTTCACTCAAATTTCACTTTCCAATTCTATATACTTTATAACCATTTAAAAGAGCCTCTGTAATTACATATTTTTAAAAGAGCCATTACCAACTGTAAAAGAGTATCTCTGTTGACTACCTAGCATCTGTTCTTTTACTTTCATTTTCTTAACAGCATTTTGACTTTCCTTTAGGACAGTGTCTCTCAGCACTTTTGAATAACTCAAAAGATTTGGGTGGGATTCATCTAACCCTAGGCTGTAGTGGTGGACTTGATGTATATATAGGGAACAGTGGAATCACATCTTCATACTGGCCCAGGGATGGGGAGAGAGGTAGGAAGGAGGAGAGGATGACAATTGAGGTGACAGTATACTTGAAGACTGGGGTATGAAGGAATATGAATTACTAAAAAGTGCATCCCATCTAATGTGCCTGGAGCACAGACAGTGAAGAACATAGTGGAAAAGACAAAGCCAAAGAGGAAAGTACAGGTCAGAGCATGCAAATCCACTGTAGACCTCGTAAAGGATCTGGCCGTGCCTCTAGTGGAGTGTCATTGATTGATATTAAGCAGGGAACTGAAATCACTCTGTTTGCTCTTTGGTAAATGGACTAGAGAGGAAAAGCACTGCTGTGGTTGTAAAGAGACACATTAAGAGGCTTTATCTTTTATAAGGCCTCCATAATAGGATTAAGACGCATCCTGATTCAGTTCACCATACCTAACTAAAAATAACATCTTCAAAAGGTCTTATTGAAAACTGGTTCACAGAGGATTGGGATTAAGATTAAGAATGTGTGTGTACCCCCACCCACCCTGGTACATAACTCAATCTACCATAGGCACACAGATACTTTGCCTTTTATATACTGAAGTGTAGCACTGGAGTGGTACGTTAAGTTTATAAGATCACAGCGGCAAGAAAAAAAAAAAAGGTCATTTGAAGTGAGGGGATAAGGAGAGAATGCATGGAAGATAACATCTTTGGCCTAAGTAATAAAAGATAGAAAAAAATTGATAGAAGGAGATGAAGGCTGGAGAAGCAGCATCTGTGAGTACAGTTAATAAAACAGGGAAGTGTAAAAAGGGGTGGGTGGAGAGTAAGTACACACATTTCTATAGAACAAAGACAACACTTAATGCAGACATGGAAAACAATGTCAGGAAGGCACACTGGGTTGGCCTTAATATCAGGTTGAGTCGTTTGTACATTACTTAACAGAAAGCATTAGACCATTTAAAGTTTTCAGAAAATCTATTTATACAAACAACGCTGTGTTTTAGTAGTATTAATCAGGCAGTAGAAATGACAAAGTTTCTGGAGCCATACCTACAGAGAAGATTAAAAGGGGTCTGAGCATGTCCTTGCAGTGAAAATGCAGAGGAAGCATTAGAGGGATTTGTTGACATTAAAACCCCATTGGATGGGTGATCATGAAGGTGGTACAGAGATGACTGAGATTTCAGGCTTGTTTAGTTTGGTGGATAATGATACCGTTAACAGAAACAAAACGATCAGGAGAACATTCTGTTTGGGTAAAGGAAGTTTAAAAATATTTTACATTTGTGATATGATCAGTGACAGATTTCCATAGAACCACACAACATTAATAGTAGCTGAGATGGGATCAAACATTATTTTCAAGTGAATGTATAGCTCCGTCAAAGTGTGCACATGTTTTTATACTGTGGACACATCAAACATTGTCATATTTCCTGATGTTTCTTTTTATGTGTCTGCTTACTGATTTCCTTCAGCCCCCACCATTAGATGGTGAATTTCTGGAGCCAATGAACTGTGTCTTCATCACAGTCACCGATGTTTGTAATACGAAAGGATCTTGAAATCTGTTCTGATGTACCTAAAATGTCTTATACAAGGCCCCTCATTGAATCACAGACATTTTTACACTAAGCTTTAAAGAATACCCCTATGCACTCCATCTTTCCACCTGTACTTTGGTTTCCTAGCTTGACTGACTCTCTTATAAGCTCCTCCATGTCTGCATTTTCAGCATAATGCCAGGAAAAGCCAAAGATCTGCTGAACCCCAAGTTAACTGAAGGACTATCAGAAACTGTCTTTCAGTCTTTGTTAATGATACTCTCCCTTTCCTGGTTTGTAAGAATAATCTAATGCTCAGAAAGAATTTTGCTTATAAGGATCCCAAAAGACTTAAATATCAAAATTTTAATGATAAATACAAAAAAAGTAAAGGAATCACATTAGATACTATGGCAGTTTGATATCATTGACAATTCAAAAAAGAAATATTATGTTTGAAAACTGATCGGTTCCTCTGGGCGTGATACCCTTGACTGTATTAAATCCAGAAGCTTCATTTTTGTTTGATTAAATTAAGATTAGGGCTTTGATTCTGCCACACCAGTAGGATGTTGAGTCCCCTTTGGTGAGGGAAGTAACTTATATTTCATGGCCTGATAACGGTAAGCTTCTACCCCAAATAAATACCCTTTTATAAAAGCCAACAGATTTCTGGTATTTTGCATCAGCACCTCTTTGGCTAAGTAATAAAGATGCTTATACCCCTCATCATATTTTCTATTATATTTTTCTAAATTCCAGACATTCTGGGGTTGTCTTATAATATCATCCTTTCCTATTATTGACATTTCTTGCAATTTTTGTTTTAGCTAATCAAAATTTTATTGTGCAAAAGTTAACATGATATATTTACCTTAGAACTGCCTTAAAGTCTAATTATTAGGTAAAATCCATTTGAACAATGAAATATAAAAAAATAGATTTTATTCAAACATAAGTAAAGATGGCAATCCTACTGAAGAAAATCAGCTTAGTGCTTTTTTTACATGTAAAGTAATATAAAATGTCTGCTTCCCTAACATTTTGCCTTAATAAAATTATATATATATATATATATATGCCATTTTCAGAAAAGTATATCTGATGGAGAGTTATGGAATGAATTTAGAAATGGAAAAATGAGATAAGACATTGTGTTTGCTTTTGAATATAAGCTACTACTATATCATTGAAGCCTTAAATAGTCTCACATACAAAGGAACTTCTTCAAAGATCTTGAAGTTCTAATGAAAAAGATTTCAACATTATTAATTCTGAAAAAGCAGCCTTCCAAAACAATTTTGTAAGTTATAGCCAGACAGCTTTAAAAATACTAATCCTAATTATTTAACAAAATGAAAGATGAAGAATGATCTCACTGGTGATTCTATAGTAAGTTATCATTCATGTCTTGCTTAGAGTTTTTTTCTTTAGGGCAAAACTGGAATAGAAATGGATATGGAATGACATTTGGTGTCAGGGATAAAGGGTAGTGTGCAGAACTAAAAGTGAGTTAAAGAAGGAATATCAAATTACAAGCATCTCAAAGGCTAAGGCCATAGCTTCTAAGGCTTTTATATTCATCCCTCCTCGGGCTCAGCACACTAGGGTTCTAGGTGGCCAATAATTAATTAAATTAATGGAGGAAATTGCATTTGTGTATGTGATGCAGCTCCAATGTTGCAAACTGAAAAGGAGTAACAGGAAAGATCTGTACTCATTCAAAAGTGAAATAGGTAAAAAGTCTTTCTCCCCAAGGTACCTGGCATTTTTATTTTGTCTACTATATCAGCCCATTTTGATGGGTCTTCTCAAGAATTTAGACTTGTAATTCATCAAGAAACACTCCCTGAGCATTTTACAACCTGCCAAGAAAGGATATGGATGCATGCAATATCGCTGGAATTTGAGGAGTTTCAATTATCAGTCTCTTCTTTTTTCTCTTACCCCTACACCTATATTTTATCAAGGCCTTGATTATCTAACTCATACTAATGAAAACAGAAAATACTTCTTAGTTACCATTACCAGGATGTAGAATACATGGGGAGTAAGAATGTTAAAGGGAAAATATTGGTAGATATAATATGGAAAACACAAAAAGACTGGGAAAGAAGGGAAGTACACCTTCTATCCCACTACAAAGTAACCCCTGTATTCTTTACAGGTTTGGGTTTATCCAGATTGAGGACAGCTGACAAATATAACTACAGGATGATTTACCTACACGGGCAAAATACAAACATACATACATACATACATGCATGTGTGCATGCATACATACATATATCCATACATACACATATAAATACATTCTTAATATTGGGTTAGAACAGGGCATGACAACTTATTCAATTATTTCCATTTTAACCAAAGAAATGTTCATTGGCTGGAAATCACCAGCCAGTAAGCCTTGGCTTTTTACCTTTGATACAAATTTTAGTGACCAATTGAGAAGGGAAGGAATGGAACCCATCCATGTATGTCACTGCCTCCCAGAAATAGCAAGCCATGAAATTAGGTTCCCAAACCACGATGCACACCACCTTCGGTCTAAGAGGGCCTTTTCTAATTTGGAAGGTTTCTCAGAGCTTCCTCTTGCCCCTAGATAGAGTAGAAAAGTCCAGAAGGCTAAATGTGGAAACATGGAGAGAAGGGTACCAGGACACCCACTTTTATGCTGGACTGAAACCAGAGGATGGAAAGGTGTCCCAGTGGCTTCCCAATATTGTCTACCTCGTTAGGGTTAGAGATGTCCTATAAAGAGAAACAGTCTCAATACAAACAGGCAGCTTATTCTGATAGAAAATATCATAGATTATTTGTGAGCCTGCAGGTGATTGAGGATTTGGGGATTCATGTTTTATTTCAACACAACATTTAGAAACTGGAAATAATTAGCAAATTGATACATTATACTTCTTCACATTAATTTGCAAACTTCATTCCTACACTCCTCCTGTACTGAATATCTCACTGCTTGTAGGCTTGCTTGGGTCTCTAATAACTCTATTTCTTACATGCCTTAAAGCATATTCCCACTTTTATTTTAACCTGGTGTGATGGTTAGGTTAATATGTCAACTCAGCCAGGTAATTATGCCCAGTTGTTTGGTCAAGCAAGCACTAGTCTAATTATAATACAAAGACATTTATAGACTTTAATCATCAGCGAGTTGATTGCATAGATGGCTGATTATATCTACAATCATCCAAGGAGATTGCTGTCAGCAATGAATGACGTTTTATCCAATCAGCTGAATGCCTTAAAAGGGGAAATGATTTCAGCATTCAGAGAGAATTTTACAGCTTGACTTCAGACAGCCACCGTCTCCTGGGAATTCATCAAGGACCTTCATTGGATCCCTTGGTTTGCCTGCCTAAGGAATTTGGACTCATGCATCCCAATAGTATAAAATCTCATACTATTTACAGATTTCTCCTGTCTCACAGTCTTACAGTCTCCTGTCTGTTTCCCTAGAGAACCCTGACTAATACACCTGGATAACTTCTATTCAATCATCAAGATAAAGTTTTGATGTCCTCTCCTTGGAATTTTTGAGCCTTCCCTGGCTCTTAGTCTGGTCTTTGCTTCAATGTATTATAATTCTTCTATTTATGCAAATTTTCAACACTAGACTGTGAACTCTTCGAAAGTAAGGTGGGAATTATACATAACTACCTTTTTATTTTTAGTACCTAGCACATTGCCTGGCACTTAACTGTTTGAAAATGAAGATTTTTTTTTTTTCAAATCCAATGTAATTAGTATTTGGAAAAGATTAAGATATATGTCTGTTTCTAACTTTTCTGGAGGGAATAAAATTTCTTCCTCTCCTACTGATATGGAATATCTTAAAGAATAGTGTGGTGGGAAAACCTTTTGCTTGAGAATTAAGTTCAATCTCCACCTCTGCCTAGGTTTATGTCATTTGACTTCTGGGCCTCAATTTCCTCAGCAATAAATCGGAGTTTTCTAAAGTCCTCACTAACATAAAAATGCTGTCATTTCTTGGAAACTATCCCAGAGTACCTTCTTTCACCTCAAAGAAAGGGTAAAAAACAAAAAAACAAACAAAAAAACATCCAAGACAAAGAGTATCCTCTATCAAACAGAAAATACAAAATAAATGAAGCAAAAGGAATAGTAGGTACGGGGAAGGGGTTATATGAATACTGTACTTTTTGAACAATTTTTCTGTAAACCTACAATTTCTCCAGTAAAACAAGTGAAAAAGAAAACAACCCCAGCCTAAAACCAGCACCACTGCCATCATTCCGGTCGCCTTTAGGGGCAGGTGAGGAACACATAGCTCTTCTACACTGAGTTCTACCTTTGTGGCAGCATATGCTTGAATGTCATGTGTTATCTTGCCTTAAAGGCCTGCAAAAATGTAAACAAAAACTGGTCTAACTGCCATTGGCCTACCATTGGTCTAATTTGGCACTGACCCTTAAACGGAACCAGACTTAAGCGGAGCCAGACTTAAGTCTCTGTCAAGAGATTTCCTCTTAATGGGAGGGAAGGGCTGAATAAGTAGTTTCAGGACGTGCAGTTCAAGTTTGGGCTCGACTGAATTCTGTGACCAATGCAAAATATACCCAACTGTGAGTTTTGTAATGCTGAACAGGTTGTCTTATATTTTCTAAGGTTCCTATTGACACTCACACTTCATTTTGAAAGATAAGAATGCATAGGAATTAATACATAGTAAAATGGAAACGGCATCTGAATTTGAAAGAACCTGAAAAATTAGTGATTGCTTATCTTCCATCCTATCGTTCATGGATGTCCATACAGCAGGGAATCTAGGAGATTTAAATATAAAAATGAGAAATTAAATCAACAACAAAAACCTCTCTAATTATAGAAGGCTAGCCATATTGACACTTTCCTAAGGATTAATTAATATCTTGCAAATAAAAACCTAAAGGAATTCTTATTCTTGTAATTCTTCTTGTGAGATGATATTATAAACATAGTTAAAAGCACATTTTAATTTATTAATCAGTTTTCCTATCTTGCACCTTTCAGGAGGAAAACAAGTACGTGAGAGTTAGTGTTTCTTTAGTTTTTTTGTTTTTGTGTCTTTGTTTTTCCTTACCTCTCTACTAAGGGGAAATGTTTTGGAACTTTTTTCATATAATTAATTTTCCTTTTGGAAGATACAATTGTTAAATAAAAACCCATTTTATATTAATGTTATTTGCACAGCAGGCATTCAAATCAACACAATGACTACTTTCCCCTCTGATTCTTGGCAGGTAGATTTCATCTCTTAATGATTTGTTATAAGAAGGAGGAATAAAAGTCAGTTGTGCATGCTCATTGAAGATGTATTTACAGTAGGATTCACATTCCCACATGACCTGAAAGTAATGCCTTATTGTGTTCTTTTATGTAAAAGAAATGTCTTCACATCACAATTAGTGACTCAGTACCTACTGTTTTCTTTACATACTGGAAAAACAAAACTAAAATCAACAAACAAACAATAAAACAGAGTGGCTGCCCTCAGGGCAAATATATCTGAAGGTAGAAATACAACTTGTAGTAAAGCAAAGGGTAAGTTTCCAAGTACATAATATAGAATAAAGGAGAGCATCTTTTCATGGAGAAGCCAGCAGTTAGCCGAAATTAATATACTCCAATATATTTGGCTGCCTGTTAACCTGAGAGTTAATTGTTATCAACACAGTTGTGAGTATCAATTTAGGATTGCCAGCCCTGCTCAGCACAAGTTCAGTTCAATTTTTTCTTTAACATCTGTGACCCTGACTTCCTAAGCTTTGCTCATATACTGAGCTGCTTATGAGACCTGTCAAAGGGTCTTTTAACCCTTAGTCTCTTGACAGGGTGAAAGGCTTGAGACTTGGCCTAGGTCATATAATGACCCAAATGGACTGGAATTTTCTACAGTCGTGACCACTGACATGACCTCAAAGAAATAAAGATATTCCTTGGTAAGGATTGATATCCATCCCCCCTTCTTCCATATTATTATGGGTTGTGTTGAGAGCTCCCACCTTGATGCAATGTCCTGATGCATCTTGATACAGGAGTGGGACAAGGGAGATGAAACACTGTAGAATAAGTGTTTCCCACCTCATGCCAAATTACTTGAAGGATAGATAAAATCAAGATAGACATTTCAGAAATGGAATATAAAGTTCACATAATTTTTTAAAAAGATAAACTGCCCATAAAGACGTTTGCCAATTGCTAATTTTGTTAGAATTGCTAGTCCTAATCCTTACAATCTTCCCAGTTGTTGGAAGTAACTTCATGGTGAAAAGTTAAGTTGGTGTAATCAGTCCCTATAGTTATATAGTCACTACAATTATACCAATTGTGAAGGATTGACAAAGCCCTCCATTAACCCCAATGTCATTTCTTCATTCTCTAATCTCTTTCCCACTGCTCTAGCCACATTCTTATGCGGGCAAAAGGCTTAGAGTCCTTCCACCAGAGAAACTCTTCTCTCAGAGATGCCTATGAGCCTTTTTTCACACCCTGAGGTCTTGACTTATGTGTCATTTCCTCAGGAATGCCTTCACCACCCGCTCCATTGAAATCTGCCTCATTTTAAATGGCATTTCTTCCTTGATTTAAATTTTTCTGTCTACTACTCAGCTATAAAAAACAAACCGCTGATAAACACAATAACTTGGATGAATCTTACGGACATTATACTGAATAAAAAAAATAAAAGTCAATTTCAAAATGTTATATATGTGATTTCATATATATGACATTGTTTAAATGATACAATTAAAGAGATGGAGAGCAGATCAGTGACTAGCAGAGATTAGAGAAGGAGAGGGATAAAGTAACTATATAAAGAGGCAGCATGAGGGAGTTCCTTTGTGGTGAGAACAAAGTTTCGATGGAGGTAGAGGTAGGTGGCGGTTATATGTGATAAAGTGCAAAGGCACACAAAAAAGAGTACATGCAAAAACTGGTGGAATCTGCATAT
This sequence comes from Tolypeutes matacus, assembly GCA_026826555.1. Classification (NCBI taxonomy): domain Eukaryota; kingdom Metazoa; phylum Chordata; class Mammalia; order Cingulata; family Chlamyphoridae; genus Tolypeutes; species Tolypeutes matacus. The sequence goes on along the minus strand of JAKSZT010053928.1, from coordinate 48,976,564 downwards.
GATATGCAGTCTACTTAATTTTATTGTGTCAATCTATTTCCTGATTTTGATAATGTGCTATTGTTATATAAGATGCCCCCACTGGGGACAGTAGGGTAATGGGTATAGGGGATCATGCTGTACTATTTTGCAACTACTTATGAATCTATAACTAAAAGTAAAAGTAAAAAATAAAAATAAAATTAAAGGTAAAATTAAAAAATATATATCTTTAGAACTTATTATTTAACATGCTATATTACTTACTTATGGTCTTCATTCTCAATTTCTCTCCACTAGGATGTGAGCTCCATGTGAGCAAAGGATTCTTGTTTGTTTTATTCACTGCTGAATTCATTGCATACATGGGGTTATGGACAATGCTGGGTACATGGTAAGTTCTATAAATAGTTATGGAATAATTTATTATTAATTAATAAAATATTTTACATTAAAATCATTTTAACATTGAGGATAATGACCTTTGGTTTTGATCTCAACTGTTATTATTTAGCATATCTTCATCAAATCGCTTGAACTTTAGTTTCAGTTTTCTCATGCAATGAATTAATAATGTTTAAAAGGTTAAATTAAGATGAAAAAAAAAAAAGCTCTATACTACAAAACCAGTGGAAGTGTTATTCGAAATAAACTTCTTGGCAAAAAATACAGTAATATGCTTCAATAACCTTTACAAAATTAATTCCATTTGACCTAGTGATTCATCAGCTTTGTGGACAAAGATTTCAGTACAAGAAAGAGCATCAGAACATTATTTATAATGGGGAAAATTTGAAATAACCTAAATGCCCAATAACAGGAAAAAGGCTATATGGTTTTGGTACACAGTCATTTGGAGCATTTCTCTGAAAATAAGCACCTCATTTCATTTCCCAAAGGAATAACAACTACAGTTCTAATCCACAATAACTCATTTAGGGTCAGAGTTAAACTTCTATGTTTTATTAACATCATGACTATATACAACACCTATTATTTAGAAAAAAAGTTCCCTTTCACACTGTATATTGCAACATGCCTGGATTTTACATTACACCAATAAACACAAATATAATTATGTCAATTATAAAGAGCATAAGAAAACATCCTTTTCCCTGTCTTATGGCATTATTGAATCTGCAAACACAGGAAAGGTAGATAGTTAATAAAATGCCCTCTCCCTGGAATGGGATGCCTATTATAAATAACAGGCATACATGTTAACAACTGTCAATTGTAACAAATGTACCACATAAATGTAAGATGTTAATAATAGGTGCAACTGTGTGTGTGTGTGTGTGTGTTTATAGGGGGTTTATATGGGAACTCCCTATAATGTCGGTGTCATGTGTCATTTTTATGTAAATATAAAACTTCTCTAAAAATAAAGTTTATCATTATTAAAAAATGCACTTACTAAAAAAAATCTCTGGAAATATTGACTACTCTTTAATTCCACATGTGAGAAAAACCACTTAGTTACAAAGTGGTGCCCCTATATTGAAAAATTATGAATGTTTTTGTCTTCTAAATATTATGGGCAGAAATATTTTATAAAGAAAGAAAAAAATAATGGAACCTGTCAATCAGACATCATTCATAATTTTAAATACAAAATATAGGCACAAAAATATGTTTGAAGTATAAAATTAAATGCAAAGAAAATTATTTAATTTAACCCTTTATGAAGATCAAAGTTCACACAGTTCAGCCAGTTCATCAGCTGTGTAAATTATCTGTCATTTTGAGACAGGGCCCTTGAAAGGGAGTTAAGAAGATGCAGCAGGCAATTTGTCCTCTCTTCCTAAGTAAAGGTTTATTTAGTTCACATTTATTTATTGACGAAAAAAAACAAACAAAGGGCAATACTGTGCAGCCACCTTGTTCCAGGCATTGTACTTGGAATTGGAGACACCACAGTCCAGGGCCAGTTAGGGTCTTAAAGGATCTCAACGGCACAAGAGAGAAAATGTATAAAAATCTGAAGTAAATATAATTAAGTATAAATAAGCAAAAATTATGTAAAAATAAGCAATGACTATAACATGGCAGGGACAATGAATTAAATATCGTATTCTAAGCAACAATTTTGCTCCTATAAACATAAATGATGTTAAAATTTTATGACAAGAATTCCTGGTTATTTTCTGGTTGAAATCATTATAAACGTGTTGGTATCACTATTCTAATTATATCTTCTTCTCCCTCTATCCTCAGAAACACTAAGTTTCTTTCCATTTGGTTAACTAAGAGACCACTCTCACCACACACTATCTCTTAACTGGTTAATTTATTATGACAAAATCTTTAATTGATTTTTCTCTCTTAAACAGGCAATATAAAAGAAACTTAAAGTCAATAAATATAAATTCTTGGTAAAATCAGGAAAAACTATTTCCAGATTTCTTTCTCTTTGGGCATATTTTATTGTTTGCCTGAACTTTTCTAATTCTAATAAGAATTATTATTTTTATTTGAAAGCTTATCCTGTATTTGAAGCTTTCCAGAAGAAATAAGACTAGCTCAAGCAAATTCTACAGCTTTTGGTTGAAATCTGTGGCAAGATTTGAAAAGCAAAAGGCAGGGACTTTATATTCTTCAAAATTTCAAACATGACATATTAGTTTTAGAGTAACAGATTTCTTTCTTCCTGTATGTACAATATGATGTATTTCATAGGGAAATGAAATTAATAGATTAATGGAAGACATTCAAATTTAACCATTCCAACAGCTCACCCATGTAAGATTTCCTTTTATAACTTTAGCTGCCCTTGGAAAATTTCTGTAGAAAGCAGGCTCTCTGCCTTACACACTGGCTCCTGTACTGTTGAACACACAACAGTATATAGGACAGGTCTTTATGCTGGGCCAAATCTGTCTTCCTGATGACAGCTGATATCACAGGCTTTAGTTTTACCTTAAAGCACAGGTTCTTTACAACGGGTCCCTGAGCTTGAATTAAAATTAAAAAAAAAAAACAAAAAAACAAAAAAACACATTGTTCTTGTGGGGACGTGTTGGTGTGGGTGTGATTTAGTTATTAAATATTACATAGTATAGTGTGGACTTAGTAAGGTATCTGTGGTTTTCACCTGACTAGCAAAGGGGTCCATGGAACAAAAAAGTTTAAGAATCCTAGCCCTAAAGCATATAATATGTAAGAGCCCTTCAATAATGAAGATAACTGTTACTTTCTGTATTTTTTTGCCAAGTTTTCTCTTTCCACAACTACATCTCTAATTCCTTCATCAAAGTTACTAAATCATTGGGAATTCTGACCGACTCCCTGTATACATATGTAGTCTCCAACTGAGTAGACTTTCACAGTTGTTTTCTTACAAACCTAGAATATTAACTTTGATGTTCTAGGCATGTGCTGAGCAAGGGAAATATAATGTAAGCCCTATATATGTAATTTCAAAATTATTAGTAGCCATGTTAAGAAAAATTAAGATAAAGAGGTGAAATTAATTTATTAATATATTTTATTTTACCCAATATATCTAAAATAGCATGAAAACATGTAGTACATGATGCATTATTTCAGTTCAAAAGATCCCTGCCTTTGTCTGATATTTATCTTTATTAACATCAGATGAGTATCTAAGAGGATAAGACATCCTATTCCCTTATTGTTGGCAACCATCCTGCAGTATATGGGATTCCATAAAATATCAATGGGCTTAACATAGAATCTTCATATATTTGGGAAATGCTAGATTAAATGAGAGTTAAGCGGTATCTCTATTTTAAGGCTTCTCAGAGATATTAATAAATTATTATATTATAATTCACTAAGAGGAAGATGACATCCCTAATGCTCCCCAAGCTTACTTATTTTCATGGAGCAGCTTATGGTAATAAAGTACCACAAAGAACATATAATCACATATATAAATACCTATCTTAGATGATGTACCTATCTACATGATGTTGTAAATACATGCAAAGCTCAAGTAGTTATTTATCATCATAGAAATGTGCCAAATTTAAAGCAGTTAAGAAAAGAAGTAGTTGGGGTCCATATCTTATAGTTTCAAAGGGAAATAAGATGCTTTCTTTAGCATACACTATTTGCAAATATATCTATATGATGACTTTATTACTTTTATTGTTATTATTATTATTTTACCATGAAAAGTCTGCCATACATGGTAAAACAGTTCAGATATGTCTCACTAAAGAATTCTGATACCCAGAAACTTCCATACCATCATTGCTAAAATTCTCCTTGATGTTTACTCTTTCCAGTGTAATTTGGCCAGAGTAATTGAAGAATTTGCTTGATGGAAACACTTTGTAATGATTTGAAACATTTAGGCTTGCTTTCTCCATGCTCTAAGCTTCGCTATCTCCACTTAAAGCAGTGAATGAATCTGAATCAGTGATCTTTCAGTGGTAGTAAGAGTAGAGAGGGATCAACATCTGTAACTAACATCTGGCAGATACTCCTATTGATATCTCCTTTTTAAATTTGTTTTTGTTGCTTTATCTTTGAATAACTGTTAGCAGCCTGTAAAGCAGAAAGCCACACAATGAACTGAAAAATAACTTTAAAATCTTTATCAGGGAACATATATTTATAATACTTTCTAGGAGACATTTTAGCAATATGGATCAAGAAGACTAAAAGAGTGGAAAATCTTTGATCTAATAATTCTAGTTCCATTGACTTAACTGGAAATAACTAAAGATGTATTTATTACATATACGTGTGTTAATTAAGCATTTTTTTGTAATCTTGATAGATTCTAAGAGCTTTAAATAGCCAAGAAAATGAATGGAAAAGAATCAAAACTATATGAAACTGTTGCGGAAACATTACAAATAATGATTCTGAAAATATTTAAAATATAGGACAATGTTCATGATATACTGTGCAGGATAATAAACTATTATATATTCTTACAATTGTGTCTATAAGTGGAAAAAATTATACATACTTATGACAAAAAAGACTTGGATGGGATAAACCAATATATTAACAGTGTTTTTCTCTAATAGAGGTGATATAGGCATTTTGCATTTTTTACATTTTTTCAGTATTTTCAAATTCTCTAATAAACATATATTACTTTCACAATCAAAATAAAAAATCTATTTCAATGCAGATGGATAAATTAGTGGCAAATTGATAGATACATTAATATCGACCATAAAAAGGAAAGTTGTAAATACTGGCAAATACAGAAACACTTTCTTGGGTTTCCTTTTTTGTTTATTGCTTTTTCCTGATTTAATCAAGGAAAACAAAAACTCCAAAATTGATATTGATATATTTTTCATGCTTTATAATCTCTCTTTAGTAAAGAAGAGGTTAACTACAAGGCAGCATTAGCATTAGCAGCTTACAAACCTGGAAAGGGGCATATTCCAAGGACACTGGGAGGCAGGAGGCTCTTCAGTGAACTTTCATGCCCACACATCACAAAATAGTCTGTTTTCTAGTCTGTACTTTCTCTGAGTTTATCATTAATAAGATCATTTGAAATATTAGTGCAACCAAATTATATGAAGCTTAACAGCTTAGACAGTCCCATGACCAGTACATGCAATCCTAGATATTTCTCAAATATGTGTCTATGATTGTAAAGCACTGAAGAATTAAGGCCCAGAATTTAATTACATAATTCACTAAGGAAGAGTTGCTTCTTCAGGCAGTAGCATATGAAGGATTCATTTTACAGTGATTATTTTTTAGTTAAAATAAATATTTTGTAAAACACATATTACATAGATTTATCATAAAGAGGTTCTGTCTACAGAACTACAGAACAGTAGGGATATAACTGAAATGAATGCATCTAACTCTAGAGAATAACAATATTCTTCCTTTGGAAAGTATCAAGTTTGGAGGACAGAAACTAACACAACAGATGTAGTACATGTGTAATTGATTTGTTCCTTCTATTAGACATGATTAAAATGATATATTCCTTATTACTTTTATATTCAGAAAGTACTTATTTCCATGCAGACAGATGTCTCACTTTGCATAAAGGACATGTCTAATTATACTGAAACAATAGAAAATTTAAAGTTACCTACTGCAAACATAAGACATATTAACAAAGAAGTTGCCAATGTAAAATAGGTAGCTAATCCATTAAAAAATATTATTAATCCAAACTATAAGAAAACTATAAATAAGCCATTTGTTAAAAAGGATTTTCTTAACTACTTTTTTCTACTTACTTCTTTTTGTCTTAAAATGTTTATACATAATACATTGTTGACTTTTCAAATATGCCTTAAAAATGTAATTGCTGAAGAATTCAAATGCACCCATATTTCCAGCATATTGGGATGATACACACAAGGAAATGGGGTTGAATGGTTAAATTCAAACTATTTATATACAAGATTCAGAATGACAGAAGATATCTTAGCCCAATATAAGAAATGTAAAATATTAGATGACAATTCTTAACCACAAATATCTTGACCATCATGTGATGTCATCAACATAGCAATGTAAGACATCTCCTGAAAAAGCCTCCCAATATTTAGTGAATAAAATAACAAATCTCATTTGCTTAGAACTCTGGAGGAGATAGAGACTGCAGAAGGACTCCACAGTTGGTGAATTGAAAAAACAGAAAAAACTCAGGTAAGAGAATTCCATCTCAGACACCATCAGCTCCTAATCCTTCCCTCCTCACTCAATCCTGTGCAACTAGGGAGGTACACAGAGGCAGCTCAGCCTGGCTCCCTCCTACTACAGACTGAGACTGTAGTCTCACAGCAGCCAGTTAGAACTCTAGGCATATCCAGGCAGGTGACCTAGGTCCTCAGAGACTCGGGGCTTAACACAAGCTACTGAGGAATGCAGCATATAAAAGGGCCCTCAGTGGCAAAAAAAAAAAAAGAGAGAGAGAGAGAGAGGCAGACAGACAGACAGACAGACACCATGGTAGAAAGGCTAGTAAGAACTGTTGCACACTCACACAATCAAGTTTCACTTGGCTGGACACCTAAAGGCAGATGAACTTTTCTGAAGTGACCCATCTTTCTGGATTGACCCCCATCTGGCTCCCCAGGATGGGATACCTTAATGGGGAAGAAAACTGGATGCAGAAAGGCCCCAAAGAAAGAAAAAAAAAAATAGAGGGGGAAAGGGGAATAAATTGAACTGCTGTAAGATAGGACAGGTTCCAGAACTGAAAAGTGTAAAGAAAATGAGGAATGGGGTAAGGGAGAGAATTTAAACAAATCACAGGAACTGGGGAGAAAAGTCTGCACAAACACAAACAGAACTGGTCAAGATTCCTGAAAAAGAAACAGAGGAAAGGAGGCTCCCTCTCATGTTGGTGAAACAATTACACAAAAAGAGCAATCTCAAAAATTGCACCATATATCCAGGGCAAGAATCAGATGAAGAAGAGCTGAGAAAATCTGAACTGTTAAAAAAGAGTTATTCTAAAGGTCTGGAATAATTTAGACCAAGCACCAAAGAAGAGCCTTAACACAAAGCCAATCAACAATAAATCCTTAGACAAGAGGGAGAAACTGACCTTCAGAGTAAACTCATCAAGATAATCAGATGCTTAGACCTCAACAAAAAATTACAAGCCATAAAAAATAAACAGGAAGATATGGCTCAGTCTAGGGAACAAATGATAACTTCAGAGAGAACTCAGAATTAAATCACTTAATTAAAGATGTTCAAACAAATCTTCTAAATCAATTCAAGGAAAAGAAGGAAAACATGTATAAAGAGATAAAGGATATTAAGAAGACAATGTGTGGGCAAAAAGAATTAGAAAGTATATGAAGAAACATAACAGAAATTATGCAGATGAAAGGCACAATATTAGAGACTAAATATACACTAGGGGCATACAACAGCATATTTAAACAGGCAGAAGAAAGAATCAGATAACTAGAAGACAGGGCAAGCAAAATCATACAGTCAGAAGAAAAGAAAGAGAAGAGAAAAGAAAAAAGTGAACAGTGACTCGGGGATTTGAGTGTCAGCACGAATTGCAAAAACATACATGTCATTGGTTTCCCAGAAGGAGAAAAGTAGGGAAATGGGGCACAAAGAATATTTGAGGAAATAATGGCCCAAAACTTCCCAACTCTTTTGAAAGACATAAATATACATGTTCAAGAAGCACAATGTACTCCAAACAGAATAGATCCTAACAGACCTACACATAATAATCAAGACACATAATAATCAGAATGTCAAATGCCAAAGATAAAGAATTCTGAAAGCAGCAAGAGAAAAATTATTCATCACATACAAGGGTTCCTCAATAAGAATGAGTGCTAATTTTTCATCAGAAACCATGAAGGCAAGAAGGCAGTGGTATTATATATTTAAGGTGCTGAAAGAGAAACATGCCAGACAAAAATTCTTTGTCTGGCAAAACTGTCCTTCAAAAATAAGAGAGATTTAAAAATATTCACATATAAGCAGAAATGGAAAATTTGTCAACAACTGACCTGACCTATATGGATTACTAAAGAGAATTCTGCAGGTTGAAAGGAAAAGACAGGAGGCAGTGGCTTGTAGTAGTGTGAAGAAATGAAGATCATCAGGAAGTGCAACTAAAAGGGTAAATGAAAACCCAATAGTGCTGTATCCTCAGTACACAACTCTACTCTTTAATTCCTATAATTGTCATAATACAATTGAACAAGAAAAAGGCTTATCTCTTGGTAACAGACTTATAAAATATTAAGTGGTAAAGTGGGACAAAAAATAAACTAAAGAGAGGAAAAAGGGATATGTGAGCAGAGAATGTGTATGCTATTGAACCTAAGTTTGTATCTTTTCAAATTAGTAGGTTATAGATGTACGTTGTGTAATATAAATCCCAGGATAACCACAAAGTAAATACTTTAAAAATGTAGAGAAACAGAAATGAGAAAAGGGTCAGCCAGATACATCAAAAAAGATCAACTACTTAGAAAAAAAGGTTACAATAAAGGAAAAGAGAACTGGTATTCTGTTATAGACATATTGTGATTCACACAATGGAAGTAATTGCAACAGTAATGTGGAGCCAGTGGCCACCGGATGCTTTGGGGGCAGGGAGAGGGAAAAGCAGTTATTATACAGAGGCTTTTTCGGAACTTGGGAATTACCCTGAGTGACATTGCAATGACAGATTAGGTCATTTTATATCATCATATAACATGCAGAACTGTGTGGGAGAGAGTGTGGTCTACAGTGTGAACTATGGTTCATGCTTAGTGGCAAAGCCCCAAGATGTGTATATCTATTGCAGGTGATGTGCCACTCTAATGAAGGATGTTTATGTGGGAGGTTGTGGGAGGAGTGGGAGGTGGGGCACATGGGAATCCCTACAATTTTTGTGTAACATTTATGTAATCTAAGTATCTTTTAAAAAATAAAAAAAAAATTATCAAAAATTTTTAAAAAAGGAACAGAGACACAAAAAGGATATGACATAAAAAAAAAAAAAAAAGGACAAAGTGGCTGAAGTAAGTACTACCTTTTACATTAATAACACTGAATTTTAATGGATTAAACTCCCCAATCAATAGACAAAGATTTGCAGAATGGATAAAAAAGGCATCATCCAACTATATGTCTTTAAATGAGACTCACCTTAGAGCCAAAGATAAAAATAGGTTGAAAACAAAAGAATGGGAAAAGATAATGCATACAGCATATTACAAAGTACAGTTTTTGAAATAACATAGTATTGGCACAAGGATAGACGTATTTAATAAAGGAATTGAATTGAGAGTTCAAAAATAGACCCTCACATCATGGCCAATTGATCTTTGATAAGGTTGCCAAGTCCAGTCAATTGGGAAAGAATAGTCTTTTCAACAAATGGTGCTGGGAGAACTGGATATCCATATATAAATAATGAAAGAGGACCCCTGTCTAATACCATATATAAAAATTAACTCAAAATGGATCAAAGACCTAAATATAAAACTCCTAGAAAACTCTGTAGGGAAGCATCTTCTGGATCTTATGCTTGGCACAAGCAATGAAGGAAAAAATAGGTAAATGGGACCTCCTTAATATTAAAAACTTTTGTGCATCAAAAGACTTTGTCATGGGGAAGCAGATGTGGCTCAGGCGACTGGGCTCCCGCCTAACACATGGGAAGTTGCTGGATCAGATCCTGGTGCCTCCTAAAGAAGACAGCAAGCTGGCGCAACAGGCAGGCATGGCAAGCTGACACAACAAGAGGCACAAGAAGAAAAAACATAATGAGAGACACAACGAAGTAGGGAGCAGAGGTTCCCAGTGCCTCCTAAAGAAGACAACAAGTTGGCGCAATGGGCAGGCTCAGTAAGCTGATGCAACAAGATGATGCAACAAGAGACACGGTAGGAACATAATGAGAGACACAACAAAACAGGAGTGGAGGTGACTCAAATGATTAGGCATCTCCTTCCCACATTGGAGGTCTGGGTTGGTTCCTGGTGCCTCCTAAAGAAACAAGGAAGACAAACAGACACAGCAAGTGAAAAACAATGGGGTGGGGAGAAATAAATAAATAAATAAAATCTTAAAAAAAAAGATTTTGTCATGAAAATGAAATATCCCACACAATGGGAAAAAGATTTCAAAACTAAATAAGTGATAAGAGTTTGATATTCAGAATATATAAAGAAACCCTACAACTCAACAACAAAATAAAAAACAACCCTATTAAAAAATGAGCAGGGAAGCGGCTGTGGCTCAATCAGCAGGGCTCCCGTTTACCATATGGGAGGTCCCGGGTTCGGTTCCCGGGGCCTCCTGGTGAAGGCAAGCCCGCCCACACGGCGTGGTTAGCTGACCCAGCGAGCACAAGCAGCAAGTGGGGGATAAATGAATAAATAAATAAAATCTTAAAAAAAAAAAAAAAATGAGCAAAAGCTCTCTCTAAACCAAACTCAGCATATAAATGCATTACCTTCCCCTTGGTGTGGGACATGATTCCCAGGGATGAGAGTACCTGGCACAGAGGGCTTAATACTAAGCAACAAATTGCAATGCATCTGGAAAAAGATTGTGAACAAAACAGGGAAATGAGTTTTTATGGCTAAGAGATTTCAAAGTGAGTGTGGCGGTCATTCCAGGGGTTAAATTTATGCAAGTCTCAGTAGGATTTTATTGACTGCCACAGTAAACAGTACCTCAAATAGTGGGGCTCCTGAGGTCTCTAGAGATATTCAGAAACTATAAGAAGGGCAGACAGCTCAGGAATTCGGCACCCTGTCAGTGGGCCTTACTTTGGAATTTATGCTTTCCAGTGTAACAGAGTTAGACTCATTTATATGTTCTCTACACATGGCTCTTCTGTCTCTTTTATTTGAACCCATAATTAGCACTATACTTGATAAATATATGTCCCAGAGACTTAAATCTTTGATCCATCCATGTGCCAGTTGAGCCCTGAATTTCAGGAGAGATGTCACACCTACTCTCCAGTTCATTGGATTCACCCAGGACAACTAACAAGGAGATGATGATGGACAATGCCCATTCCAAGGAACAGAGAGAGTCGGCAACTTCAAACAACATAGCTCCATCCATCTGCCCCATGGAATCTAAGCCCCCTCTCAATTAGAAGCAGAGTGGGCATCACCATCCCCAAATCCCCAAGACCGGGGAATGAACAATGGACTGAAGTAGACTTATTATTATTCTACTATAGACTTATTATTATTCTAGCAATGGAAGAACTCTTATCATTGATGTAAAGCAGTGGCCACCAGAGGTTCTGAGGGATGGGAGAGAGAAGAATATATGTAATAAGGGGGCATTTTCGGGACATTGGATTTGTCCTGCATGACATTGCAGTGATGGGTGCAGGCCATTGTATATTTTTCATAACTTACAAAATTGTGCAGGACAGAGTGTAAAGTATAGTGTAAACTGCAGTCCATGGTTAGTAGCAGTTTTTCAATATGGGTTCATCAATTGTAACAAATGTACCACACTAATAAAAGATGTTGTTAATGTGGGAAAGTGAGAATCCCTTATATATTTTTATGGAACATTTATGTAATCTAAAGCTTCTTTAAAAATTTAAAAAAAAATTAAAAAAAAAATAGCCAAAAACTTGTATTGGCATTACACCAAAGAGATAATACAAAAGGCTAAAAAGCACATGAAAAGATATTCAATATCACTAGCTGTTAAGGAAATGCAAACCCAAACCACAATGAAGTATCATTTCACACCAACTAAAATGGCTACTATTTAAACAACAACAATAACAACAGCAAAACAGAAAATTACAAGTGTTGGAAGGGATGTGGAAAAATAGGAACACCCATTCATTGCTGACGGGAGTGAAAAATGGTTTAGCCACTGTTGAAGACAGTTTGGCTGTTCCTCAGGAAGCTAAATATAGAATTACCATATGATCCAGAAATCCTGCTACTAGGTATATACACAGAAGAATTGAAAGTAGGGGCTTGAGCAGATATTTGCTCAGAAGGTAGTGCATTTATATGCTGAGTTTGGCTTAGAGAGAGGCCACATTTGAGCAATAAGGAGGCTCTCAGCAGTTAACTCTTAGGCAACATATAATGCCAGGCTAAGTTTCCCATTTCAAAGGAAAAGGTTCATAAGTATAATCATCAATATCAAAGGCCATCATAATGGCCCATCCTCCTTCACTAGTCATTGCCTCTGTATTCAAGGGATTCTTGCTGTCCCATTTGAGAATGTGGCAGAGTTCCCCAGGATAGGAATTCAATATTCTTTTGGTTATTGTGTGGCTCTCCACCCACTGTGACAATGCCCCTTGAACACGTGAACACACTCATATGCCTTAGAAGTATGCCCCAGGTGAACCTCCTCCCATGTATCCCCCATCACTGACACCCTGCACCAATGATCCTTCCCTGCCACATTTGTGACTCTTCAGTGATCTAAAACCTCTTCAAAAATGAAGCCAACAAAGTAACCAAATAAAATTAATAAGAAAATGAAATAATGATAATAAAATGTTGTTAAAACTACACTTCCCTTTAGAAATAGGTACCAAAGGAGAAGCTTGGTGATGAAGGTGGATATGAGTAATCAGAGAAAGAATACAACACAAAAATCTAGTATCCATCTATTTAGATTTTATAGTTCAATCAACTGTAGAATGGAAATTTGTGATATATGCAATGGAAGATTTTTATAATACTGAGAATAAATACGTTATGGATAAATTTCACAAACCTATTGCTCAAAAGAAAATATACACAAAAATATACTCTGTATCATCATATGTGTGTGTGTGTGTGTGTGTGTATGTAAAACTTTTTAAAAATCAGGCAAACCTAATCTAAGCTGATTAAAGTTTGGACAGTCGTTTCCCTTGTGGTGGGTAGAGACTGGAAAGAAGCCCAGTAATGCTTTTGTTTTTGATCTGGGTGGTGGGAACATGGTTATGTTCAGTTTGTAAACATTCATCAGGATATAGTCATAATATGTTCACTTTTCTGTATGCATGTTATACTTCAATAAAAATTTTAAATATGAATTACTACAATTTAAACTCATATTTTGCTCTCTTTACTCTATAAAGTCATACAGGTGTCCGAGGCCAGGAAGTGAGATTTGAACATTAAATCCAGAATCAATCCTTTTTATGAATAATATTCCATTGTATGTATATCCCAACTTTTATTTATCCATTCATTGGTTGATGGACACTTAGGTTGCTTCCACTTTTTTCAATTGTGAATAACGCTGCTATGAACATTGGTGTGCAAATATCTGATCAAGTCCCTGCTTTCAATTCTTTTGGGTATATACCTAGTAGTGGGATTGCAAGGCCATAATGTGATTCTATACTTAGATTTCTGAGGTACCATAATGAAGTCCTGATACATGATATAACATGGATGAACCTTGAAGGCATCATATTGAGTGAATAAGCCAGACACAAAAGGACAAATACTGTATGATGTCACAGATGACACAATTAGAATAAGCAAACTTATAGAGTCAGATTCTAGACCATAGGTTACCAGGGGACTGGGTGGGGATAGGGAATGGGAAGTTAAGGCTTAAAAGGTACAGCGTTCCTATTTGGAATGATGAAATTGTTCTTGTAATAGATGGTGGTTATAGTAGCACAACATTTTGAATGTAATTAACAGTACTGAAACACACACACACCTATATATATGCATGTGATTAAAAGGTGAATGTTAGATTGTACATATAATAGAATGTTTTTAAAATCATGGAAATACACAATACAAACAGTGAACTCTAAGGTACACCATGGACTATAGTTAATAGTACAATTTAAAAAATTGGCTATATTCAAATGTTCCACACTAATACATGGTATTAATAATAGGGTGATATAATGGGAATCCTATTAATAATAGGATGATATAATGGGAATCTTTTTTATGCATAATAGTTCTGTAAACCCTCAACTTCTCTAATAAAGAAAAAATACATGATCAAATTTTTGTGAAATACTGAAGGAAAAAAAATGGTATATCCTCTTCCTTAGATGGTATTTTCTATAAATGTTTGCTCTGTACATAGTTATTATCTAGCTACTTAGCTCTGTTCTTATTCAGAGACTTTGAATTTTAAAGAATCTGTTCTTCTAAGCCAGTGGTTCTCAACATTGAGAATGTACCAGAATCACCAGGAGAGACTATTAAACCACATATTGCTGGGTACCATCTCCAGACGTTTTTTTTGTTTCAGTAGGTCTTGACAGGGGCCAGAGAATTTAAAGTTCTAACAATTCCCCAGACAATTCTGATGCTGCTGGTGCTGGGACTATACTTTGAGAACCACTATTGCTGAGAAAAAGTTTTCAATCCTGAATCACTTTGGCTAATTCAGGAATCTCCTTAGCCTCTGTATTGCTACTAATATTTTAAAAAATAACACCAAATTTTATACAGTTATAAGAATTAAGGATCAGGAAAAACTTTATAAACCTCTTAGGAGAAAACCTAGGGGTAAATTTTTATGACCTTGAATTTGACAGTGGATTCTGAGATATGACACCAAAAGGATGGAACAACGAAAGAAAATAGATAAATTAGACTTCATCAAAATTAAAATATTTTGTTCATCAAAGGACATTATCAACATTGAAAAGACAACCTAGAGAATGGAAGAAAATGGCTTCAAACCATATATTGGATAAAGGTCCACTGCCCAGAATATGAACAGAACTCTTACAGCTCAACAACAAAAAGACAAACATCTCAATTAAAAATGAAAAAAGAGCTTGAACAGACACTTCTTCAAAGAAGATACACAAATTGTCTACAAATATGTGAAAAGATGCTCAGCATCATTAGTCATAAGCAAGTTGCAAATAAAGACCACAATGAGATTACTATTGACACCCAAAAGAATGGCTTCAATTAAAAACAAAACAAAACAAAACAAAAAAAAAACGGAAAATAGCAAGTGTCTGGAGATACAATTTAATGGTTCCTCAAAACATTAAACATAGAATTTACCGTATAATCCAGAATTTCCACTTCTAGGTATATACGCAAAAGTTATTTGGAAGTAGGTACTCAACCAATTACTCTTACCCAAATGTTCACAGTAGTGCCATTCATAATAGCAAAATGTGAAAACAATCCAAATGTGCAATGAATGAGTGGATAACAAATTGTGGAATATATATTACTAAAATAATGCATTACTGATACATGCTACAATGGGGATAGACCTCAAAAATTACGCTGACACAAAAGATCACAAATTGTATGAGCTTCTTGGTATGAAATATACAGAACAGGCAAATTTAGAGAAACAGAGAGCAGATTTTTGGTTACTAGGGGACTGGGGGAGGAGAGAAGGGATAGTGACTGCTTAACGGGTATGGAGTTTCTTTTTCGGTGACTAAAATACTTTGGTACTAGATAGAAGTATTGGTTACACAATATTGTGAATGAAATAAATGCCAATGAATTGTACACTTTAAATTAGTTAATTTTATGTTATGGGAATTTCACCTCAAAAATATCTGTTATACATAACATTTCACTTAGAAATTTCCTTTCTGGAAATGCATCCTATAAAAATATTAATTCAGGAAAAGGGAGTATACTAAAAGATATTTCCAAAACATTTTAAAAATAGTGAACACCTGGAAACAACTTGGGTCCAACAACAGGGAGAATCCTCAAATAGTTGGAATGTAGCCTTTGACTGAGGTTTTCCAGTTCAGCTTATCTGCCTCACAATGAAGATAAGTACTAAATCTTACTAGAAGTCACTTTACTAGTGTGTAGCTGTCCCTTCTTAACTGAAAGACCTTGGATATCTTTCTAAATCTGTCTCATGCTGCATTTTACAGTTTTTTTCTGTACACATACATACAAAGACATACATGTACAGACATACACACAGAATAATTATGACATTTATTAAAACTGTAAATGACCCCAAATTGCTATCTTAATATAAACTGTATAGAATAGTATGACATTCAAGTTCTTCTATAATTTGGACTCAATCCAGATTTACAGGTTTATTTATTTTTTTTCTTTCTAACTTGTCAACCTGTGGACTGGTTCAATTGAATGGACTGCTATCCCTCAAAGATTTAATGCTGCTCCCATGAAGTTCCATGTTGTCTGTCCTCCTGGAATGTTTTCTCTATTCATCTTTACCTAACTGCTTTTCAAAGACCAGCATATGCTCCCTCCAACATCTCATGACTATTTTGAGTGGAAAATTTTTCTACTTCTTTAATATGACCATTCTTATGGCATATCATACAGTCCTGTATATACTAGATACAGATATTTGTGTTCTATTACTTCTACTTGACTATGCTTCTTGAAGGAGATGTTCAATGTTGTGTAGACACATACACACACACACCATGCAGAATGTCTACCTCAGTAGTTTGCACCTGAGAGATGATGAATAAATAGAATGAATGAATACACCAATGATTGTTATAACATTGTAGTTTTCATTAGATCTTTTTTTAATTATCAAAGCAATGGTTTCCTCTCACTTCTAGAGATTGATCTGCCATAGAGCATTTTACTTTTCCTCAAGGAAAGCATATTCATGTGGGAATATGAAGACTGGTCCACAGATATGTTCCTGTAGTTAATTATATTCTCATATGATCTTTACATATTTTCCCCAAATATCCAAAGGGAACCAAGTTGCTTACTTTATATTACACATTCTTAATCTAAAGATAAACCTAAATTATTGAACATTAGTATTAAAAGTTAAGATGAAAAAGCAACTTCAATTTCCCTTGTTGGAGGATGCTCGTCAATGCCTCTATCTAGGATTAGCAGGTTTATCATACTGTAGTTGTAATTCTCACACGTATCAACTCACTGAAAACTACTACTAAAAACAGATATTGCCTGACATGGGCAGAGATGCAAAAGCTCTCAAACTAGTAACACCAATTTGATTAATAATTGGTTATCTTTTACCATTTTTCAACATTTTTCTATTACAAATCTTCAAAACATATATCAGACATTGGTAAAATACAATAAATATAGATTTAAGTATGAAATATTTTTCATCTATCCTTCCAGTAACTTATTTGAGGCAGAAGCTATCAAAGATTTGGCATAGTCTATACATTCGATGAATTTCGTGTAAATAAGGAGAAACTGTGGTCGTGGGGCTAGCTCTTATTTTAGAAAATTTTCTTCAATTAAACTTTTTGTAAGATTAAACTTTTAATTTTGAGATAATTGAAGATTCACATGCAGTTGTAAGAGTTAATACTGAGAGTACCAAGCACTCTTTATCTCCAATACTTGTAAAACTACAGTACAATATCACAAATAGCATATTCACATTTATACAGTAAAGATTCAGAACATTCCGATCATAAGAATCCCTCACGCTGCCCATAAAATAATGAATAGCCACAACCACTTCCTGTTTTAAGCTTTGACAACTACCTAATTGTTCCCATAATTTAGATATTTCAAAAGTGTTATATAAATGTATACATACAGCATGTAACCTTTTGGGATTGGCTTTTTTCACTTGGCATAATTCAGTGGAGATTCATCAGCATTGCTGGATGTATCAATAACTTGTTCCTTTTTATTCTGAGTAGTATGCCATGGTATGGACATACCACAGTTTGTTTAAACATGCACCCATTGGAGGATACCTGGGTTGTCTTCAATTTTTGGCTTTTGCAAGTAAAGTTGCTATAAATATTTATGTACAGGTTTTTGCATGAGCATATGTTTTCATTTCTCTGGGATAAATCCCTACATGTGCAATTGCTAGATTGGATGGTAGTTGCATGATTAACTACTAATATGGTTTCCAGACTGGCTGTATCTTATACATTCTTACTAGCAATGTCTGAATCATCCAGTATCTCTGCATGTTTCCCATCATTTGGTGTGTGTGTATTTGTTTTAATTTTAGCCATTTTGATAAGATTGTAGTGGTAATCCATTGTTTTAATTTACATTGCCTTAATGGCTAATGATGTGGAGCATATGTTCTTTTTTCCATCTGTATATCCTCTACAGTGAAATGTCTTTTCACGTCTTTTTTTTTTTCTAATTGGGTTGTGTGTTTTGTTGTTCTTCTTCTTTTTTGTTGTTTGTTTACCATTGAATATCGAGAATTCTTTATATATTCTAGATTCTAGTCTTTTGTCTGATATGTAAATTGAATATTTTTCCTAGTGTGTAGTTTGTCTTTTTCATCTCCATAGCATGGTATTTCAAAGAGCACATGTTTTAAATTTTGATGAAATCCAATTTATCAATTTTTGCTTTTAAGAACTGTGTTTTTGACATAAGTTTAAGAACTTTTGCTGAGACTTAAAGCCCCCAAATTTTTCACCTATTTTTTTCTAAAAGTTTTATAGCTTTACATTTTATATTTAAGTAAGTTTGTGATCCATTTTAAGTTTCTATAAAGTGTAAGACTTAGTTCAAATTTGTTCTCTTTTTTTACTTTTTATTTTTTTGGACTACAGATGTCCAATAGCTCTAGCACCATTTGTTGAAAAGGTAATCTTTCTGCCATTAAATTACTATTGCAACTTTAACAAAAATCAATTTGGAGCTTCTTTAATAAAAATTTTTTAAAAGAGAGCAGACCAATAACCCCCTCAAAAAATCAATTTGGCCCCTTCGTATGGATGTATTTCTGTGGTTTCTTCTGTTCCATTGATCTATGTGTCTATCCCTCTGCAGGAACCACAAAGTTCTGATTAACTATAGCTACTGAAACCTGATATTTTAAAGATGTCCATTAACAGTTTAATGTAGCAGCTAGTTTAAGTTAAAATTCCTCATATAAAAATAACATTAAAAATTTTTTAGAATATGGTAATATTTTTGTTTACAAAAGTCAACTAGTTTTCTTACTATTACATGTAATTTTCAAAATTTCAATGAAAAGAGATAGCAACAAACAAAAGTTAAGAAAAAGGGCTAAGATTTATAATAGAAAAAGATGACTTTCATAGTAATCTTTTTATGGTGTAAAATAAATTATTTTACACCATAAAAATATAAACTCTTTTAAAAATACAGCACGTGTATATCCTAAAAGACTAAAACTATAAAATAGCAGGTATTTTGAACTATGAAATTCCATGTGTTCAAAGGCTTTTGATACATTATATGAAGCTTCCTGCCTTAAGTCCATAAATTTTTATTGTCCATCTTAAATCTCATAAAACTTTCTTGAATGATTTCCAATCATTTATTCTCTACAGAAACTAATCTGCTGAATTGCCTTCCAACATTTACTTTGCTTTTTAACAGTGCAAATTATATCTATGTACAAAAACTACTCAACAACCCTACACACAACTCTAATTGTGCTTTAGAGCTGACATGAAATAATGAAACACTAATTGCAATTAGAACATTTATTTGTTCAGATTGCATTTTTTTATTTGTCCCACTTGCACAATTTTCTACAAATCACATAATTTATGCTCAGATATCACTAAAGAAGCCATCAAACCATAATTTAATGCATTATATTCCCCCGTCTGTCCCCAATATTCCCGCTTCAGCTCTGGGCAATCCAGTAGGAAAGTCTTTGATTGATATACACAGGAAAATCTCAAATATATATTAAGCCTTATCCTGGGAATGTAGAAGCTCCTACTTCCTAGGTTTTCTAAACCCTGTTGCATTCCCCTCTGAAAAGAGATGAACTTGGATCAGCACAAACACCTGGCAGACTGTCCAAGTTGTTCACTAGGCAGGGATGGGAGAAAGAACACTGTCTCTAAACCTCTTTCCTTACTTGAGCAGATAATCAAGGAAAACTATGAACCACCTGAATGTATCACAACGAAAAACTTTCTCAAAGAAGATCACTCCTTTACCTGTTTGACATCATATGCCAGAAGAACATATTTTAAATCTGGTGAAACTGAATGTCTTGATGCTTTGAAGGTTACCTAGGAAGAAAAAAAAGGAACAATTATCTTAAAAGGCTTAATAACACAGAGATTAACATGCACTTTGATGCATAAATATAAAAACAGACCTTGATTCTTATCACCACATTTTGAAATGGGCATTACCTTCCCCATTATATATATGCATAGATATGCATGTATGTGTTATAACACAGATGGATATAAAAACTTGAAGAGGTCATATTAGACATTTCACTAAAAATTGCTAATGTAGATTTATATAAATTACACATTAAAGGCATTGTTAATATTTTTATTATTAATGAAAAACAAAGATCAAAGTTTCATTGTAATTCTTAAGTAACACCAAATTGTTTTTATATTTAAATGTTGAATTAATCAAAAGGAAACTATATAGTGACATTTTTAGTGTCATGATTTTCTGTGTGTGTGCTTTTTCTTTCTTATTGGTTGAATATTTATATTTAAAAGAAGATAAACTTACATTAAAGACAGTCTCTTTAAAAGAAACTCCCAGGGTGAAAAGATTGAACCATAAATATACTACCAATTATATTTAACTAAAAAAATACATTGCCCCTGATTGAATTAGAGTCTATAATTTAATCATTGAATAACAAAATGTCAACAATAAGATGACAACAATAAGAACAGTAGTGGATACCCTTGATCAATCATTTAGCATATGCTCTGGGGCTGGCAAGAATTTTGTATAAGTTATATCTCAATAGTTCATAGTAACACTGTGATATAGTTTCCTCATTCATATTCCCTCTCTCTATTCTCCCCTCTTATCTCTTTTCCTGTCTCTCTCTACCTGTATCTAAATCTACAGATGGATGATAGTTTAGATAGAAAGGTGATCGATAGATAGTTCTGTCTTTCTCTATCATCTCTCTATCTTTATCAGATAATTGTCCAAGGTCATAAAATTACTAAGAGTAGGAACATGTTTGAAATATTCATTTACAGAAGCAGCAGATATATTGCTTATACAGAAACAGCAGATATATTGAAAGCACATTAACTTATCATGTGTTGAAACTTGATAGAAATTGTTCTGTTGGGAATTTAGGCTAACATCTCTAAGGTCATCTCTCCCAGCATTACAGTATCAGGAGGAATATTAATATTTAAAAATCGGTTAACAGAGCAATGCCATCATTTCTGTGCTATAGGGATTAGGAAACTCTAATACCACAGTTCTTAAACTTTTCTCAAGGTCACAGAGAAGCATACTTAATAAGAGAATCCTGCAGGCACTCTTGTCATAGAACCTGCATTGACTCACCAGCAAGACTTTTTTTTTTCTTTTAAAGAGAGGCTTCTTGTCTGAAGTCTGAATTATTTAAAGAAAATCTCACCTTCCTCGTTTCCATCCACCCTCGTGTGGTGTTTCTCACACAAATTAACTTCACACATTCTCAGGTGTGTCTGTACCTCCGGTAACAACATTTTAGTATCTTTTACAGTTCCTACAATTATCAAGTCTAGCACTTTATTAATTATCACTATACTGCCTCCAGCTTATGCAGTGCATACATTGGGAAATTTTCCAAGCACTGTTTCAGGGACCCAAGCTGCATTTTTGTGAGTTGTGTGAAGGTCATTGTTGCTGCAAAGAGATGATACACTTACCATCTCAGCCAATAAATCTTGGGCAAATCTCCCTTACCATAACCCTTTAATATTATCATCTACTGCATGAGGGGATTGCGGAGGAGACCCCTTGGTCTACTTCAAACCTAACTACAGTCATTATTATAGTTTTGTTAACTTGATATGCCTTTAAATATCATATCAATAACTTTGGGAAGTTTATTGTTGCCAATACTGCTATTAGATTTCCTACATATTTAATGTTAATTATTATTGCAATAAAAGGATGCAGAAATATTTTCTATAAGTTTATTGCTATTAATCAGCAATGTTGCCTACCAGTGCATTTTTTAATGCCCAAAATGGTACAACAGGCATTAAATTGTGTGAACCCTGCCACCTAGAGACATTCAATTAAAGCCAGGCATGGTAAGGTAATCATTGGAAAATAAATATGCTGGGGATTATCTAGAACAATTAAACAGGAAAGACAAGATATTTGATCAAGTTGAGAAAGAAATTCATGCTTTCAGGCAACTTAGGAAGATTTTTTGTAGTATCTCATTTGTCTGCTTCATTCGAGTCTACCAAAATTCATTGAGCAGTCATGATACGACAAGCACTATGGTAAACACTGAAGGTACTACAAAGTTGAGATACAAAGTCCACAAGCACGTTTCCCAACCCATACTGGCACACTAAGGCAAGCACCATGGATCTCTTCAGTCTACAGTAGAGCAGAGATCCCAGCCTGAATGCCTTGGGGACTGGATGGGTGGTTTATGAAGGAAGCAGCGAGCAAGGACTGAGGACAAATGGAGCTGCCAAGCTGTTAAAAATGGGCAGAAGCACCTCACCTCCGTAACCAAAGACTTATACAGAAGTGCTGCTGGTTGTCTGCATTTTTTCAAGATAAACTAGAAATTAAGATAATCTAGAAATCAATTTATAATCTCTTGATTTTCATAGCTCAGTACATTAAAATACATCTGTAGGCCAGATCCTGCCTTAGAGGCTGCCAATCTGCTAATTTTTGATAAAATAATAACTGCCATAAGCATGGGAAGAGGGGAAAGAAGACAATGTTATGAGGTTTGAAGAAGTAAATGAAAACCTGATGATCCAGTATTTTTCAGTTCAATGAAGTTATGGGTCACCATATGACAATAACCTTCACAAAATGAGCAGGTGGCTAAGAAGATTACTGATGAAAATTATGGATTCATGCTGATATTAATAATGTAAGTTCTATTACTAATATGAACATAGCAGAGCTAATCACTGTGTTCATTAATGGTGAAATTTAAAGCTAAGGAAGTAACAAAATCTGATTTGAATTTAGAATGAGTAATCTGGCAATTGGGTGGAAAATGAGCTGAATCTGATGATGCCTTGAGGTCTTGCAATCTAGTAAGAGGCTCTCATGATAATCCAGGCAAGCAACGATGAGGACCTACATTAAGGCAGCATTGGGGCCATAGAGAGAAAGGGACATGTACAAGAGTTATCAAATAAAAACAAAAGGATTTAATGATTAGAACTGAAGACTGAGAAAGAAGAAAATGCATCAAAGACTCCAGGTTTTCACGTTTGTATAACTGGGTGAATGTTGCCATCACTACCTAAATTGGAAGAAAGACAAAAACAAGTACATGTTGAGAAAAAAATGTAAACATGCCAAATTTAGACAGGTCATAGTTTTAGTCCATGTTGGGGATGTTCAGGATTTCTGTGTGAAAGCCTGGAGTTTAAGAGACCTATCTGTGAGTGTCATCTTTAATCAGCTACACAGGTTAGAAGATGAAAGTCTTTCCTTGGTTCAATGCAAATCCATCCCTACTAACAAAAAAGGTAAAATCCCTGAAACAGCATATTCTATCAAGTATGGATGGTAAACAATGCTGTGGTTATGAGTTTTGTTACAATAACTTATGTGTTTAAATGTGCACTTTTTCTTCCCCCTGTACTTTCGCTCACCCTTCTGCATCTACCTGCAATGACTTCACCTCTCCCCCTCTTTTTCAAATTCTACATCTCTAAAATGTCGTTCTAATTCTCCCCCTTTCAGCCTTCCCTGTCCTTCTCAGCTCAAGTAATTAATCTGACCTCATATGAATATTATTACAAGTGCAGTCCATCTAACAATAGATCACTGTTTCATGGGTTGTTTGGAATGGCAATTTACATTTTTTATTGCCACAGTAATGCCCCCATTAAGAAGCTCCGTGGCAGTGATTCACTTTTGTCAGAAACATTATAACTAGAGGTAGAAATAAGATAATGATGGCATTCTGAGATGTCAGGTTTTGAAGATCACGGCAAGAAAATCATTAAACAAGAACTTAAATGTCAGAAGTGCCTCAAACTATAAAATATGTACCTGTACGACTAGAAGCTGAGAAAGGACTGAGTAAGAAATGAGTAAGACATGGGGTTAAAAATGAACTGCACTGAGTGAGAAGGCCTTGGTTGCCCCAAGACTGAAAATGAGAAAAGACTGGGAATTGTATAGTCAGGTCTAGCATTGTTTTAGCTCTTGGAGATATATAGATAGATAGATATCGATATAAAGATATAGAGATATAGAGATATATATTACCTCTAATTAAAACAAAAATCCTCAGCTGGATAAACCCCTAAGCTTTAAGAGCTGGAAAGGCTAGGCATTCCTGTTCTTGAGGAAGAGAGGACCCGCGGCAGTAGTATTACTTTGCAGGCATCAAACAGATCTTCGGCTATGGTGCATGGTTATTTTAGGGCCAGCAGCAGGGGGCGATAGTGTGCTCAACACGTCAGTCTTGCCGTGTCCTGACTGGAGCTTGTGACTCACAGGATTGCATCATCCCAGCCCCTAACTTGGGGCCGGGACCCCTCCCCACCTCATATACCTTGGGTTTGTGCTGGGTGGGATCAGTAGTGAGTTCTCTTTTATGTGTATAAACAGAAAATAAACATAATTTTAAAAACACGAAAAAAAGTTTTAACAGAGTATGATGAAAACAAGAATATAATTTTTCACGGATCTGCTGTCTTTCCTTCCTGCTTTCTCCGCCTCACCTCCCCTACACTCCCTTCACACACACACACATACATAGATACACTAATACACACAAAGCAATAGACACAGCCACCCCTTAGGTTTAATTTATTCTGAGGTATGACTTCTTTTGTTAACCAATCTATTATTAGTTTATTGATAATTGAAAAAAAAAAAAAAGGTTAGAAAAGTCATTTCTCATTTTAGAAAAATAATTAATTTCTTAAACCTATGACTAAGTATATATTATGAATAAGTTTCTTTCACAATACAATCATTCAAAAATCAATCAGATCAAATCATTCTCTGGCTGGAACATAACTTAAAGTGGGTGAGGCATGGGAAGGATCACTATTCAGTAGAAAAGGAGAAAAGGAAGGTTGAGAACAGCTGGTAAAGAAGGAGACCAAGTGGTAGCCCATGGCATAATGCCAGAGTGGCTCTCTTTCCCTGCCTGTCTTCAAATGAAGGAACAGGGAGCAGGCAAAGAGGTATTTGCCCTATAGCTCTAAACAAAGCCATATTGTTTTCTGTAGCAATAACCATATTTGTATGCTGGCACACATTTTCTCTCTCTCTCTCTCTCTCTCTCTCTATATATATATATATATATATATATAAAACGTGGGGTCTATTTGATGTTGGAGTATTTTATAAAAGAACCCAAATGCAGAAAATGATATAGTGCTACTATGTTGTGTTTAAACCTATTGAATTGGTATTTGCTAACCCATGTACAGTGCCACACATCTATTTCATTGTTCAATAAATGTGAACAGCCAAAATAATATTTTATTTATTTGAATCGTAGGACATACACTAAAACATTTTTTTAAATTTGTATTTTAACAAAAGTTGAAAACCAGTGATTAGTGAATTCTATTCATAACTTTCCATAAAAAAGGCATACCATGTATGTGACTTTGAGGAGAAAAATGAAAATATTCCTCAAGTCAAAACTTCAATAGCTCAGAAAACCTTTGGCTAGAGAAAGAAGGAAAAGGATATTGTAACTTGCATATTTACGCAAATTATTTCTTTGAAGTTCAGTTTGCTCTGGTCTACTAACTCTTGAAAGTGTATTAATGCTTTCTAATCGTCATTTATCATATGTATTTTTCTCTTAAATGATGCTGTTACATTAAGGTACATCAGGTAAGACTTAGAGAAAAAAATTTAAAGTTGTGAAAAACTTTAAAATATCACATTAGAATTTCTGGACCAGTTTTCCTCATGGTGCCCTTAAATTCATACAGTGTGTCCAATATAATATCATATTAGAAAAAGTAAATAAAGGCTCATAGAGCAATTCTCAATACAGCGTATAGCTTCTTATTTTCTAATTTGAAAAAAACAACAACAAACAACTGTGTTCTCTAGACAAATGTCTGCCTCTTACTGTTCCTCTGTAAAATAAGATGGGTGAACTGAAGTGAGCCACCAGCAAATTACTTATGCTCATTCTTGCCATGATAACTCATGAGACAAATTTTAGAGAGTATGATTCTATAAACTCAATAATATAGTTTTATTTCAAAATATAATATGCACATTTCAAGAGTTTCCATCTGCAACATGATTTTGTTTCTGGCATAGACCAAGAAGATGACTACCAAGAATTTTGCAATTCCCATATTTTGTTTAAAATAAGAAAAAATTCCATAACCAATATTGTTTGTGTAAAAACTTGCATTTTTTTTTAAACCTGGGAGAGTGTTTTTTAAGGCTGAGGTTTCAAAAGGGAAATAGTGCTTTAAAGAGTTTTTTAAAACTATCATTATTATTTCATTTTCTTATTAATTGTATTTGGCTATTTCATTGGCTTCATTTTTGAAGAAGTTTTGGATCACAGAAGGGTTACAACTGTAGCAATGGAGGATCATTGGTGCAGGGTTTCAGTGATGGGGGATACTGGGAAAAATCCCCCATCACATGGGAAGAAGTTCACCTGGGCATACATATAAGGCATATAAATGTGTTCAAGTATTCATGGGAAATTGTCAAGGTGGGTGGAGATTCAAACAATAACCAAAAGAATATTGAATTCCCATTCTGGAAAGCTCTGCCACTTTCTCTAATGGAACAGCAAGAATCCCCCAAGTACAGGGGCAATGACTAATGAAGGAGGATGGTCCACTGATGGGCCCTTGATATTGATGACTGTGCTTATAAACCTTTACTCTTGAAAATGAAACTTGGCCTAGTATTATAGGGTGTCTAAGAGTTACCTCCTGAGAGCCTCCTTGGTGCTCAAATGTGGCCTCTCTCTAAGCCAAATTCAGCATATAAATGCAATAACTTTCCCCCAGTGTGGGACATGACTCCTAGGGATGAGCCTCCCTGGCACCAAGGGATTACTACCAAGCACCAACTAGCAATGCAACTGGAAAAAGACTTTGATCAAAAAGGGGGAAAGGTAAAGTCAAATGAGTTTATATGGCTAAGAGACTTCAAAGTGAGTCGGCAGGTCATTCCAGAGATTACATTTGTGAACATCTTAGCAGGATCTCATTGACAGCCAAAGTAGATACTACCCCAAATAGCAGGGTTCCTGAGGGTTCTGGAGATATTCAGATACTCTAGTCAGGGCAGATAGCTCAGGAGTTTGGTGCCTTGTCAGTGGGCTCTACTTTGGAATTTATGCTCCCCAGTGTGACAAAGTTGGACTCAGTTGTGGTTTTCCTACACATGGCTCCACTGTTCCTTCTATTTGAACCTATAATTAGTACTAGAGTTGGTGGGTGTACATCCAAGAGACTTAAATCTTTGGGCTGCCCATGTGCCAACTGGGCCCTGAATCTCAACGGAGTTGCAACACCTACTCTCTAGTTCATTGGACTCACCCAGGACAATTAACAAGGAGGAGATTATGAACAACCACCATACCAAGGAACTGAGAGGGTCTACAACTGCAAGCAAGAGAGTCCCATCCATTGGCCATATGGGATCGAAGGCCCCTCTCAATTAGAGGTGGAGAGGGTATCACCATCCCAGGATCCTCAGGATTGGGGTATGAACTATGGACTAAAGTAGTCTTACTGGTGTTCTGCTATAGACTTATTGTGATTCTAGCAATGGAAGAAATTATATCACTGACATGGAGGCAGTGGCCACAGGAGGTTCTGAGGGCAGGGAGAGGGAAAAACAGGTGTAATACAGGGGCATTTTTGGGACTTGGGAATTGTCTTGAATGACATTGCAATGACAGATACAGGCCATTATGTATCTTGCCATAATCTACAGAATTGTGTGGGAAAGGGTGTAAACTACAATGTAAACCATAATCCATGCTTAGTGGCAATGCTCCAAAATGTGTTCATCAATTGCAATGAATGTACCACAGTAATGAAGGATGTTGTTAATGTGGGAAAATGTGGGAGGTGTGGGGAGCGGGGCATATGGGAATCCCCTATATTTTTTATGTAACATTTATATAATCTAAGTATATTAAATATATGTATATATTATTTAAAAAGAGTAGATCTTCTTGACAGCTTATCAATTCTCTTACAGTGCAAAGGCCCATTTCAAGTTGGCATAATATCATTAATTTATTATTACCATTAATAATTCCAAGGGACAAGACAGAATATTAGGTTAATAACTAAGAAGGAACTGTGTCACAGATTTGATTACTCTGACATATTTCTTGGTAAAACCATATGTGAAATCTACTTTCTCCTCTCCATTTTTAGTCTTGGATGAAATTATTGTATATAGATAGTATAATACATATTTATTAGACTGTTTTCATCTAAATGGTCCTGAAGTGCAGAGATCTGGACTAATCATAACTTCTGCCTCATGACATAGTGTCATAAATAATAGGATCACCAGATTAAGCAAATGGAAATATAGAATGCCTGGTTAAATTTACATATGAGGTCCAGCAGCAAATATATTGCATTGGGTATACTTATACCATATAAAAAAGTTGCCTATTTGAAGTTCAAAATGGTATCCTTTATGTTATCTGGCAACTGTTGCATTGACCTTGCATGGCTATATTCTAAATGAATACTTACAGCCCCTTCCACCTACCAGAGAATTAGAACATCCCCAGTAACTGACATCTCCACATATTCTCCTCTAACCTCTCCCTGACTGTTCCCTATAGGAGGTAACCATCTTCCTGATCTGTGTTTATATAATCCCCTTGGATTTTTTGTTTGTTTGTTTGCTTTGTTATCTGTAGCAGTTTGACATTATTTATGAATTCCAAAAATAGATATTGGATTATGCTTGCAAACTGGTCTGTTCATCTAGACATGATTAAGTTATGATTAGGGCTTGGATTGGGCCACATCAGTAGGGCATTGAGCCTCGCCCCTTGGAATCAAAGATAAAAGCCATGGCAAAGGACAGAGTTGGAATTGTGAGTTGGAGTTTTTGAGCTGGAGTTCTGATGCTGAGTTTTAATGCTGGAGTCCAAGGAAGTAAGCTATGTGAGGATTAAAACTGAGGCAGTGGCCATGTAATGGTTAAAACCTGAGCAGCAGCCCAACTGCTAGATTAGCTATTGACCTTGGCTCAGTTTCTTGCGTTCCCCAGATTCAGCATGCTTGTATCCAATTCATAAAAACTATTGCCAATGTATATATGAAAAGATGATGTTCAACCTTGTTCATAGTTGAATGACTGCAAATCAATATAACAATTAAATGTCAATCTTTTCAACCAAATTGATAAGAATTAACATATTTGACAATACCTAGTGACAGCAACAGTAGGCAAAAATGTATGCCTTTGGTGTGCATGATTAATGCAATTTGACACTCTCTATGAAATTTCAAACTGACCTTCCCTTTGATCCAGCAATACTACTGCTATAAATTTAACTGACAAATATATCTCAAAAATGTTTGCCTAGTATACTTAGAATATGTATGTAAGAGGGAAAAATTAAATAAATGATAATACATCATCAGGGAAATTCCATGTAGCTGATAAATTATATTAGAAGAAAATAACAAAAGTGCCCATAAAAAAAGATCAAATTACATTATTCTATTTTATTTATATATATATATACATACATACACACACACGTATATATAAACCATTCCTACTGTTGAAATTAAATATATATGTATGTAGATTAAATAGATATATGTGTGTATATATGCATGCATATATTAGTGCATATTATTCTGAATTATTTTATTGTTTATATCAGACTTTTGAAGGCATAAACAGAAATAATTCTGAAGAAATTTTAAAAGGCAAAAATTGTTTGCATGCTGCCTTCCAAAATGCTTACTACTAGTGATAGGCAGGAAAACTTTTATAGATACACATATATGTATATCTACACATTTCTGTACCAACTCTTACCACTAGAACTTTATGTGATGATGAAAATGGTCTTTATCTACATTGTCCAAAGTTTCATGTTGGTATTGAATACTTGGAATGTAGTTAGTGAGAGTCAGCAAAGGAAATTTTAATTTTATATGATATTAATTAATTTAAATGTAAATTTAAACAGCCACATATAGCTAGTGGCTCTCATATTGGACAGTGCAAGATATTATTTAAATTTCATAACATGTTTTATTACCTTGCTTTCAAAAATATTAATGGGGTAGATTATAGATAATATTATAATTAATAATCATACTATTTTTGTTAAACTATTGATTGTTAATATTTTAAATGGGCTTATATAAATAAATGCTTTTTCCATAACAAGAACCTCAACTATCTTTTTTTGTTGTTGTTTGTTTGTTTGTTTTTAAAGTTAGTATTAATATAAGGGTTCATTCTGTATACCTATATGACTTAAATCTTTATTTAACATTTACTTTCTTTGTTTTGCTTTGTTTTTTTACTGGGAGGTCCCGGGGATCGAACCCAGGTCCCTCCATATGGGAGACGGACGCCCAACCATTTGAGCCACATCTGTCCCCCCATTTACTTTTATAAAGAATAGAGTGTGACTCTAAAATAAACACCACCATGATAGTGCTTGAATATGATAAATTTAAGCTTTCTCATTCTGCATTCAAATATGACTCTATCTTTTTTTAGGTAAAATATATATATTTTATTATTATTTACTTTTTTATATTATGATGCAGTTTTTCATTTTATCTGAGGAACATTTTCTTCTCTAATGCTTTGTCAAAACCAATGGTACTGATTTTGCATCATGGTTCTTTATAAGAAGTAGGTCATTAATCTGGATGATCTCTCATATGTAATAAATCTTTTCTCATGCTCTCGCCTAGATTTTCTCTTTGTCTTTGACTTTTGTCACTTTGACTATGATGTGTCTGTATGTGACTCTTCTTTCACTCCAGTTGGAGTTTGTTACTCAGAGTTTATTCTACTTGGAGTTTTTTTGAATCTTGAATGTGTAGATTAATAGGCATATTCTTCTCTAGGAAGATTTTTTCCTTTTATGTTTTTTTTTAATAAGCTCATTATTCAAAACCATCATAATTTTGCCCCAACAAAAATGGATATGAAATATCTGGGTTCTGAAGGAAACTTTGAAAATATCATAAATGAAAGAGAACCTATTTGAGGATAGTATAAGTGTTTGAAGTAGGAAGTTGGCTGGGATAGGTTCATAATGTCAGACATTAGAGCTGTTGAAGGTAAAATTATCATTAGTCTCTCCAAATTCATGGCAGTTAGCCTTTGACCACTCATTAACTGCATTAGTGATTGCAGGTGCAGTGATACAGTTAAGACAAAACAGTCTACTAGCTTAAAATACATATATGAAGTATTCAACTCGAAATGATCCAAGCCATTTCTTTCCAGACAGAATGGAAATAAAGTTGTAATTATTATAGCTAGAACATCAACAAATGTGAGAATATGATATTATAATTAGTTATGTTATATTGGTAAAATCCTTAGGCTTTATCCTGCTTTTAGTAAAACAAAATGGAGCACATACATACATGTAAAATTATAAAAACAGAGATGAGAAAGAAAAGAGCAGAGAAAATTGAAGAAATAATGACTGAAAATTTCTTGAATATGAGGAAAAAAATTAATCTACACATTCAAGATTCAAAAAACTCCAAGTAGAATAAACTCTGAGTAACAAACTCCAACTGGAGTGAAAGAAGAGTCACACATAGACACATCATAGTCAAAGTGACAAAGTCAAAGACAAAAAAAATCTAGGCAAGAGCATGAATAAAGATTTATTACATATGAGAGATCATCCAGATTAATGACTTACTTCTTATAAAAAACCATGATGCCAGAAGAGAGTGGAATGACATCTTCAAAGCAGTAAAAGAAAGAATATCAACCAAGAATTCTATATACAACTAAGTTCTCCTTAAAAAATAAAGGAGAGAAACCAAGACATTTTATGATTAAAAAAACTGAGAAAACTTGATGCTACCAGACCTGCCCTACAAGAAATACTAAAGGGAATCGTTCAGTTTGAAAAAAAAAAAAGAATGCTAGACTGTAACTTGAATCCACCCAGTTACTTGAATGAAGAAATTTTTTAAAGTATGAGAAAAAGTAATGAAATAAGTATTATGAAAGACATTATAAAATTATTTTTGTTCATAACACTTTTCTTCTCCTATCTGCAACTATATAAAAATATTTTATATAGTTTATAATTATGAAAGTGTTTTGATGGGACTATAATTTAGAGATGCAATTTATATGACAATAATAGCAGTGGAGATGGAGGGGATGGAGATATATTGGAACGGTTTATGTATGCTACTGAAATTATGTATCTATTAACTGAACTAGAATTGATTTGAATTAAAATACTAATTGTAATCCCCAAGACAATGATTAAATAAATAACCAAAAACTATGGTATAAAAGAGGCAACAAGGGGATTAAAATGTACAGTAAAAAATATCTATTTAACAAAAAGGAAGTCAGGAATCAAAAAAACAAGACAAGAAAAAGAGACATAAGTCAGACATAAAACAAATTTCAAATGGCAGATATAACTACTAGCTTATCAATAGTTAAACTAAATGTGAATAAAATAAACACTCAAATCAAAAAACAGAGATTGGCAGAATGCATTATATGGTATGATCCAATTATATGCTCTCTACAAAAGATACACTTTAGACTTAGACACAATTAGGTTGAAAATATAATCAAAAAGATATTCCACATAAGCTATAATCAAAACAGAGCTAGAGATGCTTTACTAATATCAGATAAAATAGAATCTAAGCAAAAAATTTTCATACACAGGAAGGGGATTTTATAATGATAAAAGGCCATTTATATAAATTATAACATATGCACACTTAATAAAATAGCCTAAAATACATGAAGCAAAGATGGATAGGATTAAGGGAGAAATAGAAAATTCAACAATAATAGATGAAGACTTCAATATCCCATATTCAATACTGAACAGAACAACTAGGTAGAAGATCAACAAGGAAATATGACTTGAATGACATTATAAACCACAAAGATGAAACACATCAAGAGAACACTAGCAAAGTACACATTAGGGAAAAATTAATAAAATGTAAATGTTCCTTAATATGGACCAGTTAAATGTTTATACAATAGAGTGTCATACAACTATAAAAAAATTGAAATAGACCAGTTATTACTGATATGGTCAATGACAGATTAGAGAATAAATTTAGTTGCAGAGAATACTTAAGTATTAAATAAGTTTAGAAAAAAATGCATGGCAAAAGATCTAGTTACCCCTCAGAGTGGTATGGGGAAGAAGTAGGAAGGAGTGAAGGTTCAATCTTCGTATCATATAGTTTTGTGTACTGTTTGATTTATTCCAATGAGTATGTAAAATTTTCATTAATCCACCCTCGCTACAGTTCTGTCTTATTGGATCTTTTTCAATAAACAACGGCATCATCTGTAATTTCTTTAAACAATGATTTTTATAAAAACAAAGTAATAAATCTGCTTTTGTTTAGGAAAAATATTGAATTATTTGATCAAATGATCATAACTAAAGTATTTTTAAATTTTAACCTCCAGGGGCTGATGGGTTACATTTCTTTGCTCCAAGTACATTTCTTAATTTCATTTAAAGTCTTTTTACAGCCAAACAATGAGAACTGTCCCCATTGTTCTGTAATATATGAAAATATGTGCATATATACACACTTCAACTAAATTAATCTATGGTCAAGACTAATCGGAAAATATTGAAACAGAATTACCCATCCTAATGTCAAATTTAAAACATTAGGAGACTACCTTGATTCCTCTATTCCTGACTGGACCATAGCAATCAGTCAACAAAGTCCGATTTATTCGGATGCCCAAACTAATCCTATATCTACTTACTTTATACCTTCTCAATTAGTACCACCCTAGGTGGAGATTCCCAGCCTCTCTTATCTGTACTATTGCAGTAGGTTTCAAAGAGTTCTCTCAGTTTCTACTTTCATTTTTCTCAATGTATTCCTCATATTCTTTTACCATATGACAGAGTGTTCTATAAAATATGACTCAGATATTGTCACTTTCTTTCTTCAAAATTCTCCCTATTGCTCTCAAAACATAACCTTTACCTACAAAATAAGTAGTAATCTGTCCCCTACTTATCCCACTGGGTTTATCTTGTACCCTTCTCCACTACTTATATATTTTCTGTTCCTGGAATAGATCTATGCAGTTCCAAGCCTGGATTCTTTTAAATTATTGTTCTTTTAGCCTGTAAAGCTCTTCTTCACCCTGACCTTGAAATGTTGCCTTCACAGTAGGCCTTTCATTACTACCTAATCATTCTCTCTCCCATACCCTGTGTTGATTTTTCTGAAAGCTCTTCATACTAGCCAAAATTTTGTTGTATTTTCACTTGATTATTTGGCTATTATCTATCTTTACCCACCAAAATGTAAGCCTGTCTTGTTCATCATGGTATTCCCAAAACCTGGAATATTATCTGTTTCATAAACAGTTGGCAAATGAATGAACAAACTAATAAGACATGAGTCATTTCAATAACTATGCAGAGACATTAAAAAGAGGGTGAGTTAGAAAAATCTCTGCAAGCTTTTAAGAGAAGGAAGAACACCAAATGAAAAGTAGATTATTTCAAACTAATTTATCACAGGAGAGAAGGGAAGAGAAGCAGAGTGGTAATTTCTAATAAGAGATGCTATGGGATGATGAATCTGTGTGCATGCATATGTGCTTGACACAATTAAGGCTGTTTCCCTCTCTTTACATAGGCAGGATTTACAGAAGAAGATGCGGATGGAATGAATGATGACATAGGTGGTAGTCATTGAAATAGTCAACATAAGCTAAAATCAGATATGGTGACTTCAGCCTACTTAAGGTAACCAAAAACATTTAAACCACTTTTTTTTGTTTGTTTGTTTGTTTGTTTTCACTCTTTTACATCCATTGTCTAATGTTTTCTCCCAGATTAGCTGGTGAGAAAAATGAATGTGTGTATGAGTGTGTATAACATATGCATATTTAACTCATCAATATCTTTCCAAACAGTTTTACAAAATATACATATATACACAGAAACTCCTTATAGATAAAGCATTAGAAATGCAATTTATTTTTACATTTTTAAAAAAGGGTTTTTGAATGAAATGCTCAAATAGGTATATTAGAATAAACACTGGACTATGAGACAAGAAATTTCTATTGTAGCCTTAATTGTAAACTAGATTTATATCCTTGAGAAAGGCCTTTTATTTCTCCGGTTCTCAGTTTCTTTTTATATCAATTGAAGTGTCAGACAAGAAGAATTCATTCCAGCTCTGTAATGTGCTGCCATTATTTGATGTTTGCCAAAATTTGAACTTCCTTGAATGCTCACATAGGTTCTTAAAGCAAACTAAAGTGCTAATTTAATATATTTTCATTTTACTATTAAGATAGTTGTAATCTATAGTGTATATGGGTTACAAATATTTTCACTAATGCACAGTTCTACTGCAACAAAGCTGTACAAAACAAGGTTATTCTGAAATGCCAAAAGAAAAAAAAAAAACTATGTCATCAACTTTCAAAGACCTCTTGAAAATGTGTTTTACTCAAATTCCACCATGAATTAATAGAAGAATACATTAATACATTAATAGAAGACATACTTACTTGGTTGTCTGTGGCCAAATATAAAATTATTCAGAATGAAAATGAAAGGCAGAAATATATATCAGATGTCCAAGGGCATGTAACTGGAGCCTTATATTGTTCAAAATGGACCCATCTGTGCTGGATACAATTCAGAATGCTGACCTCTCAGAAAGTCAAATTCCAAAACAATTGTGATTAATTACAATAAATCTGACTGCCTGTTAGCTCCCAACATCCTATCTCACACACACCAAGGCAATTTACCCCTTCAGCTCCAAAGAGACTAAATGGGAATTTGCAAAGAAGTAAGCACTGGTACTGTAATCATTTCACTGCACATATCTAAGGGAACACATTAGACAAAATTGAGCCTACCCAATTCATATTGTTAAGCAAGTGATATCTAATATGAAGACTTATATTCATGTCAGTGTTTTATTCCTGTCCAAGAAGGCTTTTTAGATATATTATTTAGGTAATTTTGAATTCTGTCAATGACTCCTTCAAGAATATACATAATGATTAAGTATGGCTATAGATGTGGTTTTATTAGTAGCACTAATAAATTAGTAACACTAATTAATAACACTATGAAGAATAAAAATGATTATACCAGGTAAGATACTTTGTTCCAGTGAATACATTTCTTAGTAGTGCCTCGTTCTTAGGTCATTCAGAAGGGTAATTTAGAGTGAAACATAATATGGAGTGGTCTATTTTAGCCCATTTCTCATCTAAGAGGAACTATATAAATAACTGTATAGAATTATAAGGCATTCACATCATACTTGCAAACACATGGAAACAACTATCACCTCTCATACTCTAAATTAAATTTATGTTTGAGTTGAAGTCCAGGGTGAAGAGCGGAACTTTTCTTTTTAGGTTTCCTGTTTTTATGACCATCAGTTTTAAAACTATCTTAGAATACATTTTCATAATCACATAACTTACAGAAATTTTTGAACAAGCTGAATATTTATGGTTTGGGAAAGGTAGATTCAGTGTTTTCTTAACTAAAGGAATAACTATAACATAATCATTCCAATCTTTGCTAGAAAACATATTAGTCCATTTTTATTTGCCTGAATGTACATAGATGACATTAAAGATCCTTTTTTATGACAAAGAGTTGGAAGATATCTAAATAATCCAGATAAATAAAATAATAGTTTTCAAAAGGAATAATGTGGCTGCATAAAGTATATAAATAGGAGAGAAGCATGAAGATATCCAACAATAAGGGGTGGTGATTTCTATGGTGAAGGGGACAGATATACCAAATCCCAAGACAATTAAATCCAGTTGTTCTTAAACACAGTGCAGCCAGCAATGAAAACAATTATGCTGGCTGAATTCCCCAATGGCCATTAGTTTTTTCCCCTTTAATTTAAAGAGGTCAATTTGCTGGTCAAAAGAATTGATAATAGCCAAAAGAGTGACATTAACTTATGTGAATAAAGAGATTATAAGAAAACTGAGGTCATGTTTTAATCTGTTCCCTAAAATACCCAAAGAAGAGGAAGACAGTGTGGGATGTGATGGGAGGTGTGGGAGGTGGGCAACATGGGAATCCCAGTGGGTTCCGTGTAATATTTTGGGTAATCTAAGCACCTCTTAAAATATATGTATATATATGTATATATATAAACAACATTTTTGTAAGCAAATACACATATATGCATATATATTTATATATCATTTTGCAAATGTTTGTATGTATTGTGAGAATTTTGATTTTTACCCATAATAAAAAAAAAAAAAAAAACTAAAAAAAAAAAAAAAAAAAAAAAGGCAAATGATTCTACTCATGCATGCTGCACTTCTTTGCAGGCTATCCTTAAGAAGAGGAATGCCTCAGGACAACGAAGCTGGAAGCTGTGACTTAAGATGTACGTTATAATAACCCATTTAAGGTTTTGATCCCAGATTTAAAATACCACCTTCTGATCATCATATGATTTCCTTGGCATCTCTGTCTGGAAGAGGGCTTCTCAACCGGGGCACTCTTATAAATTATTGTTTTGGTGGGCTCTTCTGTTCATTGTGGGATATTTAACAGCATCCCTGACCTCTACCCATTAGATTCAGGTGCCAGCTATCCCTCATACCCACCTCCAGTCATGACAATCAAAAATGTCCTCTGGGGAATAAAATCATCCCCAGGTGAGAACCACTAATCTAAAGAAAAATACACCGTACAGACATGCACTCAACAAGATTTTTAAGTGCATGATTTTTGTGACTTACTGATTATTCAGTATTAGTTATACTACTGACATCAATCAATATGGGATACCAACATGTACTACTAATTCAGTTCTCAAACAATGACAAATTCTCCAAGTTTAAAGCCAGCATGAGAGGACACAGAGCCAATCAGAATTTCCTGATCCTCTTTCTTCAATTCAAAATTTAAAAGAGGTGACATTTTGGGTGCACTTATCCAACAATTCTCTGCTGCTTCTGCTGCATTTTTCCCTACATAGGGCACCTAATTCCTCAAGCATAAAATATGTTCTTTGATATCAGGGTGATACAAAGAATTGCATCTATGCACCCTCCGCCGGTGGCACAACAAATAAAATCAACAGCAACAATAAAAAATAATATAAAGATATTCAAGCCAACTAGCGCTATCTCTACACTTGATAGGTCAATACATACGCCCTCACTCCAGTCAAACCTAATATTTTGTAGTGGCCTATGAATAGACAGTTGGACCCAAAGATGTGTAGCCAACATTTTCCTTTTGTATCATTCTGCTGCCATATATGAATTGTATTTCTCTGTTTCGGACTAGTTTTTTGTGTGTGGTAGTAACAAATACATAACAAAATTTGCCATTTTAACTATTTTTTAACAGTCTAAGTAATGTTGTATTTATTGTGTGAGATTATTTTTTGTTCACGACTCATCTATTCATTCTTTTTTAAAATAAAATTTTATTGAAGTATATGACTCAAACATGAACATACATAAGCAATAAGTGTATAGCAAAATTTGTGAATTTACAAAACAAACATGCATATCATCATATGAGACTCACATACATCACCCCACCACTAACACCTTGCTTTGTTGTGAAACATTTGTTTCAAACTGTGGGGGAGCATTGCCAAAATATTACTAACTGCAGCCTATATGCTACATTTGGTGTATTTTTACCCCAAACCACCCAATTATTAACATCCTATATTAGTATTACATATTTGTTATCATTCAGGACAAAACATTCTCATATTTGTCCTGTTAACCACAGTCCAACTTCTACCACTGGATTCCCTATGTTACATAGTCCCATGTTTTGTACAAACCATTCAAAGAGTACACTCAGTGGCTCTCATTTTCATCACAGACTTGTGCTGTCATCACCTCAGTCAATTTTAGAACACTTTTATCATTCTAAAAGGAAAAATCCTGGATCTCCTTATACCACCTATTGTTGTCCCTTAGTATTGAAATAATTTCTTGCCATTGCTGCAAAATATCGCAATACTACTGTTAACCATTGTAAATAAGTTATATTAGTTATAATTTTTCCATGTATCACCATATTCTTAGCACTATGTGAAAGAAAAACATTCTATTTATACTATTAACCACAATTTTCATCCACTACCAAAATCACTGTTTTACATTCCCTAGATTATTCTCTAGTCTCCTTTCAATTGACATTTACTTGCACAGACTCCTCCTTTCAGCTATAATCACATATATAAATCAGCAGTGTTAGTTATACTCACTATAACGTGTTACCATCAACTCTGTTCATTTCCACACTTTTGCAATTAACCTTATTAATAATGATACATATATTAAGCATCAGCCTCCATTTTGAATCCACATTCTATTTCCTAGTCACATATACTCTAGAGTTTACCTCTGTGAGTTTCCTCATCTTATTTAGTTCATATTAGTGAGACCATACTACATTTTCCTTTTGTGTCTGGCTTCCTCTAGGTTCATCCATTTGTCATATGCATCCCCATTTCATTTCTTCTAACATCTTAATAGTATCTTATTGTATGTATATACCACATTTTGTTTATCAATTCATCATTTGATGGACAATTGGACTGGTTCCATATATTAGCAATTGTGAATAATGCTTCATGAACATTGGTGTGCAAATGTCATTTTACATCCTTGCTTTCAGTTCTTCCAAATATATTCCTAGTAATGGTATAGCTGGATCATACAGTGATTCTATATTCAGCTCCTTGAGGTAATGTATTTTAGGCAATTTTTATAGTATATATTTAAAAGCTTACAGATTTTCAGAATCAAAGAATTTTAAGATTCTTATCTATTATTTATGCCTATCCATATAGTGAAAGAGTTCATTTTATTTTCAAACCTTGACAATCTTTGAACACATGGCTAGGCTCAATGTTTCCAACTGCTTTCTAATAACAAAAAGCAATTCAACACAACAACTTATGGCTGCTGGTATTTTCTGCCAAGACTACTGGTGATACTAGAATTATTGACAGGAGAAAGAGTACAGCTAATATTTATGATAAATGTTCCTCATTGTGTCACTGTGAATGAAATTTTGTTTGAAATAGCCCTGGGCTTTAGGAGATAACATTTCCAAACACTTTGGAATGATTAAGAATAGATTGGGAGCTAAATCACTTCTTTCACATAACTCCTCTTCAAAAAGTTATATATCCTTTAATTTCTTCCTTAATTAGAAATCCACATAGCTTCAGCCAAAAAGAATGCCTTAAGCCAATTATTTTAGGCAAATTATTTATTTTTGTTTTATTTTTGACAGCCATGCCCAATATTCTTGTTAGTGAGTCTATGATTCACAAAATTGCCTACCTATACGTAACCAGGAATTATATGTTAAATGTGTTTATATATAGAGATGACAATGTAATTTTAAATTATCTTTTATTAGGTTAATCCTAAGTTAAACCATGAACTATAGATAATAGTACAATTATAAAAATGTGCTATAATCAATTGTAACAAAGGTTCCACAATAACACAAGGTATTAATAATAGGGTGATATATGACAATCCTGTATTTTATGCATGATTGTTCTGCTAACCAACAACTTCTCTAACAAAGAAAAAGATAAATTGAAATCATATTTTAATATATTTCTTATTAAACAACAAGCCATTATTTTACCACATTTTTATGAATGCTATGTTTACTTTCTCGATTAATTTGGTATAATTCTATTACAAATCTTTGCATAGTGATCTAATCCAATTAGATATAATTATAATTCAAATGTTGATAATTGCTCAATGAAAAAAAACTGCAGTGTGTAAAGAATTAGTATGCACTGATAAAAGATTTATCAACAGAATGGCCTGGGAGAGAAAGAAATCTAGAATTGTGCCAAATGTAAGCTGTAAAAACACAGCTCTATTTAATAAATGCTATTTTGGGCTTGAGAGGAAATGAATGAGTTCCTCTGAAATTGTCATGAATCATTGTGATTTATATTTTTCTTGACAGTATTTTGGGTTAACTTTGGTGACAAATATATACCACTCTCCCCTCCTCTACCTTCACTGCATTCTGACCCCTCTGTGACCAATAAATTGCTTACTAAGTTGTGCTGTAAAAACGTGTCTTTAGCATGCTTATAAATCTTAGAAGAAGAATAAATTGGAATATTTGCTAAAAATGACTCATGCTAATTAAGAGTCATGGCCAACAGAGGAAAATAGAAATAGATCTCAAAGGGATTTTAAAAATATTAAACACAAATCACAAAAATAAAATGACATCAATCAGCACCAGGAGAACTCTAGAATGACATAATATGGGGATAGTGTCTAGTACCAAATGAAGAATTGGGATAATAGACTAATAGCCAAAACTAAGTTTTGGTTGTTTTGTCTCTTTTTTATGTATCATAGATGTTAAAAATATAGTGAACAAACACTGAAAAAAATTAGTGATTAGAGGAAAGACCTCAATAATTTGTGTAAGGGCGTAATCCGTAAGGAAGCCAAATAGTTGAATATTCATATACCGAGTATAAACACCTAACCAAAATGTTTGGCTACCCGAAACCTATACTCCCTGCTTTAGTTTGCTAAAGATTGCCAAGGCAATAAACCAGAAATGGGCTGGCTTTTACAATGGGGACTTACTAGATAAAGGTAAAGATAAAGCTTACAGATCTGAGGCTGTGAAAATGTCAAAATCATGGCAACAGGGTCCTCCAGGGCTTGTCACTTTCAGCTTCCTGGTTTCTATGGCTTCTTCTCTCAGCTTCTGGGGCCTTTCTCCATGCTTCTACACTCTGCCAATTCTAGCCTCCTGCCTCCAGGAACCTCTCTCTCAGCCTCTGGGGGTTTCTCTCTGAGCTCCTGTGTGTCTCTGTGGTCTTCTCTATCCTAGTTCTGACTTCCAGGACCTTCTCTTTCAGCTTCTAGAAGGGTTTTTCTCTGTCTTTCTCTCTCGGGTTCATCCCATTTATAAAGGACTACAGTAAGAAGATTAAGACTCACCCTGGGCCAAGTATTACTGAAGTAATCTAATCAAATGATCCTTATCTGAATCTAATCAAAAGGTCCCACCTACAATATGTTCACAGCTGTAGGAATGGATTTATTTAGGAACATAATTTTCTGGGGTTCACAAAAGACTCAAACTACCACATTCCACCCTCTGGACCCTAAAAAGACATGTTCTTTCCACATGCAAAATACAGTCATTCCATCACAACATTCCAAAAGCCTTAAGCCATTTTATATTAATGATAAGTCAAAGTCTAGTCAAAATCAGTTATGGGCCTGGGCAAAATTCCTCTGATGTTGTGAAGCCTCAAAAACAAGTTATCTGTTTCCAGTACACAATGGAGGGACAGGTGTAGGATAAAAAATTCCACTCCAGAAGGGTGAAATTGGAAGGAAAACAGGGGTCACAGGTTCAAAATAAATCTGAAATCCAGGAGAGCAAATTCTGTTAGATTTCAAAGTCTGAGAGTCAATTATGGATCAATGTATTGTCCTCGAGGCCTAATCCCTTCCAAGTGCTTGTGCAATGGCTATTCTCTCTCCAAACACTGGGGTGAAGATTCCATTGTATCTGAGCATTGGGATGGCAGCACTCTCACTCAATATTGGGGCACAAGGCACAGCCCCTCCAAGTGACAAGGCAGATGGTCTTCCCCATCCAAGCACAGGATTGGACCTGCCCTTTCAGTCCAGGCTGGCAGTGGTTCCATTAATACAAATTTTGCAAACAAATTGTTGGCTTTGTGTGGAGTTCAAGCAGGTCCATGCCATGAAACAATACAACTTTCCCAAGATCCTTCTTCAATGATTGCATTTCCAATCCTGACTTCTACTGAATAGGCTGGCTGGATCTATGTTCAGCCACACCCTCTTTAGAAAATGGTTATTCAGTTAAACCCTCACATGGAGCCCTGTTCTCTGGGAACTTACTTTCTGGAAGCTCAGGAAAGTCCCTAGTAGAGTTGCTTCCGGCCCTAGTCTCAGAGTATGCTACCTGAATAAGCTGAGAATTTTCCAAGCCATCAATTTCTGGTTTCTTTGTGCTCAGGAGTTCAGTTCTCAGCTCATCTCTTTCCTCTCTCATTTTACTATAAGCTGCAAGGAGAAGCCAGGCTGCACCTTCCACAGTTAGTTTGCAAATTGTCTCAGCTAAATATCCAAGTTCATTGCTCACAAGTTCCACTTTCAATTCAACATCAAAACACATTTTTTTACAGGTTCTCTGCCACTATATTACAAGGATCAGCTCTCTTCCAATTTCCAATGACATATTCATCATTTCCTTCTAAGGCATTCCCTGAAGTACCTTTAATGTCCATGTTTCTATATTCTCTACAAAGCATCCTAGGCTCTTTCTATCAAGTACCTCACAATTCTTCCAACCTCTACCCATGACCAATCCAAAATGGTTTCCACGTTTTTAAGTATTTGTCACAGCAGGGCCCTACTTTTGGGTACCAAAAACTGTTAAGTGTCCTAGCTGCTTAAACAAATACCACACAATGGGTTGGATTAAAGAACAGGAATTTATTGGCTTATAGTTTCAGAGGCTAGAAGGCTCACTTCCTTTCAGGGTTGGTATCTTCTGGCTGGCCAGCAATCTTTGGGGTTTCCTAGCTTTTCTGCCACATGGAAATGCACATCGTAATGTCTTTTCTTTTCTCTTCCCAGTTCTGTTGACTTCTTGTTTTTTGCTTTTTCCATGTCTTCTCTCTCCATCTGACTTTCACTTTGCCTATAAAGGACTCCAGTAGTCCAGATTAAAGTCCCACCTGATTCAGTTAGACTACACCTTAACTGAAGCAACATCTTGAACAGATCTTCTTCACAATGGGTCTGTACCTACCAGAA
This sequence comes from Tolypeutes matacus, assembly GCA_026826555.1. Lineage (NCBI taxonomy): Eukaryota > Metazoa > Chordata > Mammalia > Cingulata > Chlamyphoridae > Tolypeutes > Tolypeutes matacus. Next base: position 48,932,210 of record JAKSZT010053928.1, on the reverse strand, counting down.
TGTGGACCAAGACCAAGAACATGTCAAAACTGGGGTCCACAATTCAATCCACCACATTTTACAAGAGCAACTTAAATAGGTTCAGACATTTAAACATTGCTAAGTTAACCATCTGATTCAAAGAAGTAAAATGGTAGTGACAGAATCCTAAATCTCTTCAAGTAAAACACATGAAGATCAGAAAGCCAGTTTTAGAAAGCCTGTCTTCCACCTGATCCAAAAAACAACAGACTTACATATAAATCAGGAAGAATAAAAAGTTAAGGAGGAAAGAAATTGTTCATGATAACATGAGCCAGGCTAAGCTCTTTTTTTAATCTTGGCATTTGTATAACCAATCATACATAAAAATATTAGAAGAAGAATTCATCCTAAGCAAATATTATTCTTGGAACCATTTCGTCACTTACTACAAAGGACAAATGGGAAAAATATGAAGCAGATGGCTCACACAGGTGTTTCATATCAATAGATCTACTGATTCTAATGATATTCCAGCCTTAACTTTTCATCAAAATGCTTTGCAAGTGCTGGAGCTGAAGAATAGAAAGTTATGTAAACCTAGAGGGCATCCCAAATAATACTGAAATGCACAACATAAATTATTCATTACTTACAAAAGTTGTGTTTTCCAATAATAATGTGGTAGCATTTGTTTCTATATTCAGCTTAATGACATGTCCATTCTCGCTTTTATACACCACATCTGTATCTGTAACAACAAAGACATTAAAATTTGACAAATACGTTGACTAGTTAATATAATAACTGTACAGGAGAAAATGTACATAATAAACAGACACGTTAGAACAATCATTGTTAGCCTTTAATAACCTGAGCAGATTTTAGAGCTTGGTTCACATTAATCCTCTTGAATGATCAGAAAGTCAGGCTAACACATGGTCTATTGTGCAATGGAAATGAGGTTAGTGAGAGGGTTACTCCAATTCCTGATTTAAAAAATGAAAATTAATTAAAATATGAACAATCTGCTTCCAGTCTGAGGGAAGAAAGAAGGTACAAAGAGAATTGCCTCCAGTTTCCAAAGTAAGCTGTTACTGATGAGTCATCTAGTGTTTTCACTCATAACAACGGCTGCCAGCTAACCATAAATCTGCACAATTCTAAGGCTACTCAAATTGAACCACCTTCACCCAGACTTATTTATGTATCCAGTCCTTCTACCACACACTCAGTCCCTGTTTGACCTCTTTCTCCAATGGGCTGAAAATTCTGTCTCTGATATTTTATGTGGCTTGTATGATCACAGATCCAAATCACTGAGGGAAGCAGGTATAGCTCAGTGGTTTGAGTGTCTGTTTCCCATGTACAACGACCTGGGTTCAATCACTGAAAATAAAATAAATAAATCACTGAAACTGTTAGTCTATAGTAGTGCCCACTTTGTCAGCTTTAAGAAAATGATGTCTTCAGTGTTAATAATTTCAATGCTTCTGGGCACCTGTTGATTATGTTTATTTTTGAGTTAAATTCAGTCACATATGTCAGGAATTTAAATCATCTTTAAAATGTCTGACTGCAAATATCAGCTTGAGGGGAAAATTGCCAGAGAGGACACTCGGGTGTTAAAAAATAACCAGAATTATGCAATGGGGAAGAGATATAAATAAAACCAGTCTTGGTGGTCTTGAGTGATTTTGACTTTTTATGATAATCTCCTTTCCAGTTTTACCCAATTGTAATCTTTCCCACGATATTACACGATATTACTCTACCCATGCTTGGAAAAAAGGCAATATTCAAAGGATTGGGTCCCCTATTCATAGGTAATGAGTTTATATATATTATAATCTCTCAAAGCCTGAATGACTTTATTTGCATACTAGAAAAACAAGTATTGCATGGTAAGGGATAAACTGTGATTACATATGTGGAACTGTCTGACATTTGTAGCAGAGCAAGGTTTTCCAACCCTTCTCCTAACTATATCAATATTATAAACAGTAACACCTAGAAGTTCTATAAGGAGATGCTATCAATCAATAATGGTAAAAATTCAGTTTTTCTTTGGTCTTTTATTTGGAAGACTGAGAGTCTAAATCAGCCTCCTATTAGAGCCAAGGATGGCTGCTAGGCTAGAACACAGGAGGGCAACAGTTCTTCTGGATCTTAACCAGATGTGAGCAGTGACATATTGGAACTGTGTCCTGGGGGAAGGGGAAGGACAAATGGCATTTCAAGAAATGAGAAAAAGAGACAAAAGAAGGGAGTCCCAAGTTACTACTATATGTGGCTAACTGAATGGACTGAAAGACAGGCCTACGTGATGAGTAAAATTAGACCTTGTATCACCTTCTGAACTTTCGTCATTGGCTCTAAATAAATTAGGTTCTCCTTATCATTAAGTTTACCTACAGTACTTCCTGCTGATACAGAGTAAATGCAGGTTTATGTAAGTAATAAATATTTATTTTGATTTATACAGTTTTCCTCTCTTCCCATGACTCTTCATGCCATGTTTAGGACCACAGCTCAACAGCAGCCCCAGTCCCCTGGGCTGCTCATTTGGTCTTGGCAGCTGATTCTCACCTCCCGTCTTTCTGCTCTTAATTCACACTTGTTGTATCTACTAGTTCGACCCCAACCTGGGGTACTAACCCCCATTCTCTCTGTTATTTTTCTTGATAGTTTCAACTCAGGACCACTCCTTGACTTTGAGGAAGAATGAAATATCATGCCCTAATAATACATCATCCTTATAATATTTACTCAGTAAAGTTAATAGGAAACAGATTTCCCTCCTTCCGCAGCACGTTGGAGATAAATAAGGCAAAAGGCCACTCAATGAGTGGTTCTTCCCTTCGGGGACAAGCACACTGCAGAATCCTAAACAAGGATAAAGTGTGTAGACTTGGGCAGAAAGAGCTCAGAGAGCAGTTTATTATGGATGGCGATTTCTCTTCAGTGGAAGAGAGAGAGTAACCCATGGCCTCATAAACTCTCCTATAAGTAAGAGAAAACCCTGAAGACTGATGGGTTGTGATAAAGGGCAGAGGAAGCAAAACCAGTCTGTATTTCCCTTAGAAACAAAGTAGAAGGAAGTCAAGTTTGGTTTAGAAGATGACAGCTACACTTAAAACAGATTTTTTAAAGGCAATGTGGCAGATAATTATTTGAACTTGAGATAAATCTACAGAGATATGAGATTTGTAAATACTTTTAGATCTTCATTCTTACAAATTGAGCTCCTATGCTCTCAACATTGCATTTAGCAGGAGAAACACTTTTTTAAAAATCCAAATGTAATTCTCTAGCCTAATAGTTAATAAAATGTTTCATGAATTAATTATTTTTAAAGCATTTAATAGCTGTGTTACTTTTATGCCCGTGTAAATTCTCATAATTATTTTTTGTTGTTTTTCTTTAAAATCTGTTCTCCTGGGTCTCAGAGTTAGCCTACTTTACTGTTTGATTTAGAATCCCTAATGGAATCTCCCAGTTTTGAAACTCCTGCTACTATAATAATAATTACTCTTTGCGACTTTATTTCCAACCTGTCTACTTTGTATTTTGTTTAATATTAGCTAATGAAATATGACTGAATCAGATCAATGAATAAAGTACATTAACACAGGAAGTTGAAGGTAGTTGTACTTGAAACATTTTTAAAACACAGCATTATGCATGTCTACACAGTGCTTTGATTAAATAATCTATTCTCCTTTTTAGTTCATTAAAAGTTAAGAGTCAATTATCCTGAACACATATTCAGTTTAATCAATGTTAAAATGAAAAGGTGTGACAGGATAGAATCACTTGCTCACCTACCAACTCCGGGATCCAGGCATGTATCTCCAGCCTTCTGTACCCCTAAATGATTACTGCTGTCATTTCTATCAAATATTTTTTTCCCTATAATTTGGCTATCAAAAGGAGAAATATAGTAGCATGCCCTGGTTCCTCTATTTTGGGTAAATGCATCTTTATATTTGGTACCTCTTCCATACAAAGCAGACTGTAAAGCGTTTCACCTTCCGTTTGGTTCTCTTGTGCTCTTGGCTGAGACCACTTCTGCATCCTCTTTAACTATCAGGACCAAGAACTACAGTGGCCTACATTGACGTGATTATACTTTTTATCTAGGAAGTTCTTGCCCATGAAGTTAAGTCTAAATTAGTACAAAATCTTCATTGTCCCCCCACAGGAAATTGCAACAAATTAATTTATCTGAAGTAGGCAAATTGCTCAATCATCAAACAACTGTTTACTTAACAAGAATCACTTCAGATGCTTGCCTCTCTGTGCGCACTAAACAATTCTATCACAAAATGTGCCAACCCCTACCAGATCCTCATATTGAACGACCAGTCCCCTAATGGTATAAAAGTAATACATTCACCACTGATAGCCCTCCTACTGTATCTAGAGCCTTTAAGATTCAATCAAACTTGTGTCCTCCCTGGCTGCAGTAGGTAATAAACTCAGTTTTGCTTAACAGGTTATTCTGGGGGCCTTCTAGGAAGTTGACAGTTGAGAAAATATACCTTCAAAGTCTATCAATATAAAATAACCCTACTGGTCTTGATTGGTGTTATTGGTAATATTAGTATGCATTTACTTTTGAAATAATTTGTTTAAATGTTCAAAATTAAATGTGAGCGTACGTGTGTGTATTTGTATCTGGAATGGATTTATAAAATAATTCTAACATCACATTTGAGAGTTTTAAAAAAATGGAAAAACACATTGGCAAAATAGCTCTTTGAGACATTTTAATCCAAGCATGATCTTCAGTTTTAAAATCTACTTTTGACATATCTAAAATAAAAGTTCTGTAACATCTCATCTTTTATTATACAGTCAAAGAACAAACTGAGAAAAGCAAAAATAAAAAAAGTTAAATAAAACAATGAAATGTTTAGCACAGAAAATGCTCAATTAGATTTAGGAAGGATTTGTAAAATAACCAAGTTAAGGTTTTATCCATTAAGTCAATATATGGTCAATCTATAATATTGAATTAATCAGAGTGGAAAAGCAGCAGGCCCTTCATTCATCTTACTTAAAACATAGCTTACAGCAACTATGCAAAGTTTTCCTCACTATTTTTAAGAGAAGTTTTGATTTATAGATTAATTACACAGAAAGCACAGAGAGTTTCCATATACCCCATCCCCCTACCCCCACACACACAGTTTTCACTTGTTACAGTTGATGAAGCAATATTTTGCTACTAGTCAAAGTCTATAGTTTACATTATGGTTTATACTTTTATGCTGTACAGTTCTACAGGCTTTGACAAAAGTATAGTGTCACGTTTCCACAATTACAGTATCATACAGAACAGTTTCACTGCCCTAAAAATGCCGTGTTCCACCTCTTCATCCCTTCCCCACCCCTCTGAATCCCTGGCAACCACTTCCTTTTTCTTCACTTTTTAAAGTTTCGGTCTCCATGTATTTACCTGAGGACAACAGAAACAGCTTCATTGCCTTTTTTCTCTACCTCAAAATCTTCTTCCATACACGCTCTTCTTTTTCCCCAGACTTCTGAGAAGAGATGACCTTTCTCCTCTACAAAACAAAGCTCTATTTTATAACTAATTCAATATCCTCTGAGCTCTTACACATCTTAGATTTTCGCTTCCTCGGTGCCAGCTATTTGTACTTTTCTTCATGTTTACAGTTCTTCTCTATATTTTTAAAAAATAAACACCTTCATTCATCTCTTCTGCAGAATCCTGTTGTTTCTGGGTCCTTCCTTTTCACAAAAAGCCTCAGTAAACTTTTGGATAGGGGTTTCTACCTTATTCTGTGTGTTGGCCACACATGTTCTTTTCCACATCTCCCTGCAGTGCAGCTGCAGTTCTCAATCTCCTGAAATCTCAACCTTCCTTTATCACCAATGATAAGAAATTCCCATTTCTCTCTCTCCACATTTAATCTCCACTGCACGCAACTTTGCACTCAACATCGACAAAGACGATGAACAGAAGGATTCTGAAATCCTCTTCTCTTTTTTCGAACCACTGCATTGCCCTGGAATTCTTTCCTCAAAATGTTCTATAAGTCTTGTCTTGTCAGTTGCTGTCTAAACAAAGGCATCCTTTAAAGTTCAACTCTGGGCATTAATATTTTTTCTTTGTTTATTTTTTAATTTAACAGCTTATCTTTTAATGATCCTTTCTACCTACACTTTCCTGTATTGATTCTTAAACTTTTAACTCAAGTCCTGATCTCTTCCATATGCCAGTTTCATGTTTCCAATTCTATTATAGGCCACATAAATATCTTGCAGATACATAAAAGTCAGTATAACAAAACTAAACTCTTTATCTTTTGACTATACCTTCCCTCCAAGTTCCACAAACACAACTACACGTTTATTACCTCTTCTCTATCTCTTCATCTCCTATATTAATCTTGTTCTTTATATCCTCTCACCTGGACACCTGTCTTAGTTTTGTAATTGTTCTCTATGCTTATAGTGCATTCCTATCACACCTTCCAACCTATTCTACCTAATACTTCATATGGTCTCATATGCTAGAAACAACCATAACACCCTGCTATTAAAGTACAAAATTCAAAGACTAATAGTCAGATTCTTCATTACTTGGCTTCAACATATAGCTCCATATTTACCATTTAATGATACCCTATGAAAAAGTCTAAAGATCATCTGTTTTTTTGTTTGTTTGTTTGTTTTGTTTTGTTTTTCAGGAGGTACTGGGGAGTGAGCCCAGGACCTCTTACAAGTGAAGTTTGCTCTCAAACACTGAGCTACACCCACTCCAAGATCATGGTTCATACAATTGTCCAAACATCTTATTCTTCACTTCCATTCAGATTTGCTTATGATAGCCACTAACAAATGTCCCAAGTCTTGCTTAGAATTTTTGTTTTTCAAAGTATTGTTAAATTCCCAACCCATCTTAAGTCCTCACTCAATATCTTCTTCTTCTGAATTCCTAGCAATGGTTGTCTATGCCAATAATTTAACATTTAATCATATAATTCCCTTCAGTAACATTTTTACTTTCTATTTTTATGTAGTTTTGATGTATTGGTTTGCATTTTCAAATACGTGATAAACTCAAGAAGGGACATAGTTTTTGTTCCTTTTAGAACCAAAACCATCTACACCCACACATCTTACTTTCTACATTAACATGAATTTACTATTCAACTGTCGGCATTAATATGACTTTAATATTTCAGAAAACTCTTGAAAGGAAGATTGGCTTGCAAATAACTTCATGATTTTTTTTTCAGGAACTTCCTGAAAACACATTTATTTGAAAAATTGACTATTCAACTAATGCTCACTAGAGTAAATATCTTCCTCAGGACAATATGTAGCTCATCAGAATAACTTTATTATTCAAGAGTCTCTACAAAACCGCCTCCTCTCTGAAGTCACCAATCCTATATTCTTACATCACAAATTTCACCCAGTCCTAAACACATCTGCTCTTTGAAAGACCGGGCTTAAACCAGATCCCCCAAAAGCTCATAAACCTCCCTCTTTTGTCCTTCCCTTTCCTTATGCAGCCAGATGTCAACACAGTAATCTTCTTTACCACAGCAAGCAAAAAATCACCTGTACTTTATCACATTTAACCAGTTATTTAGTCGTATTTTGGGGGATCCAGGATTCAACATTTCTATAGTACATAATATGACACTTACCCCATAGAAGGATCTCAACAGATATTCTTTTGCTTGCTATATGATCAAATGTTTTCACAACATTTATAATTTTAGTGTTTTACTTTTTTCACTGTTATAATTTTATTTAGAAATACACTGATCACTGGCCTTGCAAATCTACAGTTACATAACCTACTTTCATATGTTCTGACCTCCTATTTAAACATATGTATGTAATTTAGTGTGCTAGACCAGGGATCCATAACCTATGGGGAACATACCAAATCTGACCCACCAATGCCTGTTTTTATAAAAATACAATACAGCTATGCTTATTCATATTTCTCTTGTCTATGATTGCTTTCATACTACAAAGAAGGAAATGAGTAGTGAGACAGAGACCATATGGCCCACAAAGTCTAAAATTTATCTGTCTGGTCCTTTAAAGAAAATGCCTGCCAGCTCTTGTGTTAAACTATTAACTGTTTGTCTCATTTAAGAACATATTTTTACTTACTATATTTATAAATATTATATTAAGTAATCACTGCAATGTCACTAGTAAACTTTTTTTTTTTTTTTTTTTTTTTTGGATTTCCAAAGTATCTATACACTCTAAGTAGTTTTGTTTTGGCTTTTCCAACCTGGCATCAGAGATATATTTGCCTCACAATGAATTGAATTGAATTCCTGATAATTAAGATGAAGTTAGGTATACACAATAAATGCATTTTCTTAAAATGTTAAAAGAAAAAAAAAAGGTCCTCTTCATTTAAAAGTCTTCATAATTGCCAATAGTCATCATTAATTCATATGGCAGTGTTAAGCCTATGAATGGCACTTTGTGTGATAAAGAGTCCTTTCCAGGCTAGATAATGGAGCAGTTGATTGCCACTCAACTAAATGATGTTTTTTTTTGTTGTGGTGGTGGTTGTTTTTGATTTGTTGCTAAAATGTGAATAGCAGTAATTTTCACATGATCATTACATTCTTTAGATTATTTCCAAAAAAAGGTCACATAAGAGGAAAATAAAACCCCTTTCTAGAATTTCAAATATCTCTTCACACCAGAAGGTCAATTTGCATAACAGTAGCATAAGTGCCTGTTTTAAGTGGTTCCTAACTTTCTCCAGTTAAAACCTATATATGTCAGCCGGGCTTTACCAAAAGTATCTTTAACTTCAGACTCATGTACTCAGCTGTCACTGCTGGAGTGGTCCAGTCTACTGAAGTCAGCAGGCAAAGGGAAGATTTTAGCAGATAAATATCCTCTCTTTACAGAGTGTCTTATATAAAATGAACATAAAGATTAGTTGTGTTTCCATGATCCCAAATGTCTGGATGTGTAAACTGCAGGGACACATACAGATGGCAGAGCTAATTTTGAAGAAACATGTGAATTTCATAATAAAGACAGAAAAATAAGAAGCTAGACAAATACCTAAATCACTCTTCTCTCTTCCACTATTTTCACCCTTTTTTTTTCTCTCATTCTGGTAAGATTAAACTGGGCTGATCCCCATCTCTAAATGTCTTGTAGGAGGATGGGTAAATCACCAGTAGTCCTATATAAAAAAAACTTTCCTAATTTGGGAGTTACTTTCTTATACTTAATCCCACTGCATGTACAGATACTATATGGCTACATCACCCGTGGGGATTTGTCTGTTACTTATTGTGAGTAACAAACTGACTTTGTTTCTGATCCAGAGGCCACACGTTTTCTGTCCATCTCTATCTCTAACTTATGTATTGTATGTATGTATGTATCTACCTCCCTATCTACATGTACATATAATAGACAAAAACACATACATACTTGTTAGCTTTCTGGGGGTGAAATCTCAGACCCTTTACAATTATTCACTTAAAAGATATCCTCTCTCAATTCCAAACATCCTCCCTTTGTTTTTCCATTCCCAAGGTTTTGATTTTCATTTCTATACCACTAATAAAACAGCCTCAAATTGCATAGTGATATTTCATTAACTTAATCAAATAATCCTATATTAAACTTGCAAATTACAAGGTAAAAATGAATCTCCAATCTGTGGTTTGATCCTGAAACAATGGCCATCATTTATAGCTCTGAATTCCAATATTGGAATATCCATCTGTACAGTCTTAACCATCCATCACTTAGTTATTCACCCCCTCCCTCCCGAGATGACTCTCTCATCTGGTTGCTCTATTTTTTTTGCTCATTGTTTTTGCTCAATGCCTGCTCATTGTTTTTGCTCATTTTCTCCTTGTCTGTTTTGTTTTTTTCTTTAGGTGGCACCAGAAAACAAATTTTGGACTTCCCATTTGGGAAGCAGGCACTCAACTGCTTGAGTCACATCTGCTCCCCCTTCACTTATTTATTTTGATACCCTCTCTAGATTCTTTATGACCAGTTAATGCAATATAGTCAATTTCTAATCCTCCTGACAAGCATGTTGTGGTAGGTGTAATTATGTAATCCAACGAAGACATTTCCTAGATCTTAATTTGAGTCCTTGTGGATGTGAACCTATTTTAAATAGAATCTTTGGAAGGTGCAATTTTTAGTTAAGGGTGACAAACTGAAACGGAGCATCTTAGAATAAACTACTCAAGTTTTTAGAACAGGGATTCTTAACAAGAAGTGCATGAGCTTGAATTGAAATAATAATAAAAAAAAACATTATTCTTGATTATTCCTGTGAGGATATGTTGGTGCGGGTGTGATATATTTATTAAATAATACACAGTACAGTGTGGACTTAGTAAAGGGTCCATGGTTTTCACCTGACTGCCAAAGGGGTCTGTGGAACAAAATGGTTAAGATCCCCTGCTTTAGAAAGAGAAAGCCACATGGAACAGCCAGAAGCTGGAACTCAGCAGAAATGAAAAAAGGAGAGGACAGCCCTCTGGGAAGGGAACCCCAAGTAGTGCTGACAGCTAGGCACCAGAACACTACTGAAACGAGTGAAAGCAGAGTCTTGCCAAAGCCTTCATTTGGACTTTTGACCTCTGAAACATTGAGGCAATAAATATTTATTGTTTCAACCTATCCATTATGTGGTATTTGTCATAGCAGCCTGGCAAACTAAGATACAAGTTTACTCTCCAAGCTCTTTGATGAAGCTATTTCCTTTTTATCTATATACAGTGTCTTCCCAGTGACTTCAGTTGAATGAGCAAACAAGCCCATTATCTTTGACTACCCAGTGCCATATTTTCCTCTTAAGCAGATTTTCTTACTCCGTAGAAATGAATTTCAAGCCACTGTTAATATCAGCATACAAAAATGACAAAATAAAAGGATAGGTGAGATTAAAAAGAGTACTTTTAAAATTTATTTTCTGATTTTAAAGTAATATATATATTCATTGTAGAAAATTTGATTAATGCAACCCATTTTAAGGAAAAAATAACTGAAAAATTCAATGTATTCCTTTATAAATTCACAATTGAGATTACAATGTATATCAAGGCTTGTATCCCTTTTTATTTTCTTAAAATAATAGAGGAGGCATTATACCTTGTCATTAATAATTTCCCACCAACTCCTAGTTCATGTGTGTGTGTGTTTCTTTTTCCACAGTATGGATTTGAAATGGGATTTTAAGTTATTTGAAATGCCTGCCATTTTTACCCCAAGAAGTTATAACAGAAAGGAAAATAAATTGAAACAGGGTAATTGGAAATATAGAAGAGAAAAAGTGGCAATATTTAAAATAGATTATAGAAAACAGGAAAAGTAGATGGTATAGTTCTGAATATAGCATTGGAAATTAGCCCTGAGGAATTGTATTGTCTTAGAAACTAATTCATACATCTAAACAAAAATGCTATGATTCTTCAAATACAAAATGTCATACCTTCATCAAATTCTGCACATTTCAATTAACTTTCTAGAGACTAAAATTGATTGCTGCACTCTAATAAGTATATGATTGAACCATCAGATAAGACTTAATTGAATGGAAAATTCACTTAGTGATTAAATTTAGAATATTGCCTAGATTTAAAAGGAAAAACTATTCAAAGAAGTAAGAAAAGGAATGATTAAAAACGCACATACTCAAAGACAATCAGACCCTGGGATAAATAACTGAAAATATTAAATATATTAAAATTATTATTATTTAAAATGTTGCAGGACAATTACCAATATCAGAAAAAAATATAGTTAGTTCTAAGGCTAAGTTTAATGAAAATAAGACAATTACTACAGGAAATAAGTTTTTGTTTGCTTTTTGGGGTACCGGGGGCTGAGGATTAAACCTGGGACCTCATATGTGGGAAGCCATTACTCAACCACAGAGCCACATTAGCTTCCTGAGTTTGTTTTTTTTTCCCATTTGTTTTGCTTGTCGTTTCCTTTTTTGTTTTTTTTCAGGAGGCACTGGGAATCAAACTTGGGACCTCCCATGTGGGAGGCAGTGGCTCAACCACTTGAGCCACATCCGCTCCCAGGAAATAAGTTTTTGTTTTTGAGGTTAGATGAAATCACTTTTTTATTGATCAATGTGAAAGTCTGTGAGAAAAACACAGTCAATTAAAGATGTCAATAAGCTCAAAGTTGTATAGTAGATTTAATCATATTGTTGTATATCTCTAAAATGAAACCCTAACTGTAACCAGAAATTATACAAATTAATGTGGTGAGAAGATTAATCAGATAGAGCATATTGCCATTTTCTATTCAGGGTAGAAGCTGGGAGAAAACGAAGGACTAGTTTTGCTTCAAGTATAAGAAGCTCCAACCAAATGGGCTAACCCAACAGCAAAAATCAAAACTCCCTTTTCCAGGGTTCTCAGTCAGGCTTGTTGTTTTCATTGGTCCTGGTTGGAACAGGTACCCATTCTTGCACTGATAGTAGCGTAGGCAACTCTTTGACAGGCATAGCCGTAAGTCTCATGCCCACTTTTGCAGTTAAGAGTAGAGTCAATACTTTCCCAAAACATATTAAGCAAGGGCAGGGGTTAGACTGGATTTTAAGAGAGGAATGATTTCTCAGATGCCACAAGGAGGACCAAGATTGGATAAATGACACAAACAGCAGGTATCTATTATAAAGTGCACTGATGGTATCTGTTTTTACTTATGAAAGAATGTCTCTCCAACCCTACCTGCATAGCAATTTCATCATGCAGGAAAGTACAATATATTTTATAGTAAATGTGTGTGCATGTGTGTGGAGCGGGTACTTGATGGTAGAAGAATGGGTCTGTAATAGGAAATGTATTCTAGTAATTGCTAAAATTCTGAGCAGATTTTGCTGTTTGTCTGGTGTCCTGCCATCTACCCAGAAGTCATGCCTTCCCTTGATAAAAATAATTTGCCCTGATCTCTCCAGACTTTTGCTGTCCACTTGGGAAACTTTCCAGGAGGTAGGTGGGCTTTTGCAAGAATGAACAGTCAGGGGTTTAATCAGAGTGTGTGTGTGGGGGGAAGCTCACTGGCAGCATATCAGTCTGAGACTGCCGAGGAGCTATTGATATGCCCTGGAAGAATCACAAATCTGTATCAAATTGCGAGTTTCCTGATGAGTTGTTAAGAGTTATCAGCTTTGCCAAGGAACAGATTGCATTCACAAGTGAGTTCTGCCCATAAAGATAAACTCTAAACATGCTATCTAAAATCACTGTCTTAGTGTTACCACACCAACGCAGTAAATACGTTTTTCATTGCAGAGTTTGTTCTTTTTTCTTCCTGAACTATTGCCCTTACAAACTTCTGATCACGAATAACCAAATCTTCCTTCTAAACATCATGGGCAAGTTTAAGCTCTAGTACCTCCATGAGTTCTCTTGAAACAATTTTAATTGTGTATTTACCTATCTATCTCATTTTTCGCCTAACAGTTAAAGAAAGAATATGTTTTAGAGATTTGAGATGAAACCTTACACTTCCACTTTCTAAGTATTTAATTTTTGGGCTGGTCACCTTAGCTCTCTGTGATTTGCTCTGGCCATCTGTAAAATGATATAACACATGCCTCAAATTGGTTGTAATGCATGTAAAAAATGCAGTTTCTAGCATAGATGATGTGTCTAATAAGTGATCCTGGGTATGATGATGGAGGTAGCTTTGCTGACTAGGATGATGTAGTTAGCTTTCTTTTTTTTTCATTCTCCACTTAAGCTATATTCCATCCTTACTGTTAGCAGAAATTATCATTAACCATCAAGAAGTCTGTGCAGACTTAGACTTTTAGTAGGGAAACAAAATTCAAATTTTCTTATTTAACACATTATTTAGAATAGAACTGAGTACATAGCTGTCATTTACATACATCATTGAATTTATATCCAAATATTCCCATCTTGAGCATTGCATAATTACTATATATGTTTAATGACAACCAGGCACAAAAAGTAGAGTGAAGTCCAAAGTGACAATTACCCAATAATGATGAAGGAAAAAAAAAGAATATGGTTAAAGTGAAAAAATCATTGAAGAATGGAAACACCCCAAATGTTCATGAACTGATAAATGGATAAAGAAATGTGTTATCTCCATCCAATGGAATCTTATTTGTCAATAAAAAAAGAATCAAGCAATGATACATGCTACAACATAGCTGAACCTTAAAAACATCATATTAAGTGGAAGAAATCAGTCAAACAGAGTTTCAAAATATAGGGAATGTCCAGAGTAGAAGAATACAGAAATAGAAAGTAGAACAGTGGTTGCTATGGGCTGGTGGAAGAGGGGGATGAAAAGTGACTGCCAATGTGTCTGGGTTTTTTGAGGGGGTGATGAAAATGTTCTGAAATTAGATGGTGATAAGGTTGCAGAACCTGCAAATATACTGAAAACCAGTGAATTAACACTTTAAACGGGTGAATTTTATAGTGTGTGTATTTTATCTTAATAAAATTGTTATTAAAAGAAACAAAAGGTAAATCAGAAAAAAAAAAAAATCAATGATGACTGTATTCGTTAGCCAAAGGGGTGCTAATGTGAAATACCAAAAATGGGTTGGTCTTTATAAAGGGTATTTATTTGGAGTAGAAGTCCACAGATACTAGGCCATAAAGCATTAAGTTTCTTCTCTCACCACGGTCCATTGCCACGTGTTAGAGCAAGACAGCTGCCGGCATTTGCCCAGGGTTCAGGTTTCTGGGGTTCCTCTCTTCCCAGGGCTGCATTTCTCTCCGGGTTTAGCTCCTCTTTCCTCCACAAGGTCAGCTGTAGACAATCAGGCGAACAGCTTGCTTCTCTTCTCCTGGAGCCTTCTTTCCAACATCAAAGCTGCTTCTCAAAAGACTGCTTCAACTCTGTTCTTTGCCTTGCCTTTTATATTCAATTCCCCACCCACCAAGGGGTGGGGCTCAATGCCCTAATCATAACCTAATCATGCCAGATTAACAGATCAGTTTACAAGCATGATCCAATTATATTTTTGGAATTCATAATTACATCAAATTCCCCAAAGGTTACAATGACCAAAAGAGGAAAAAGGGCTGAGATGCTGAAAGTTTAAAATTGAGGGAAACAGATGTGGTGCAAGCAATTGGGCTCCTGTCTACCATACAGGAGGTCCAGGGTTCGAGTCCCAGGGCCTCCTGGTAAAAGGCAAGCTGGCCCACGCAGCAAGCTGGACTGAATGGCGAGCTGGCCCATGCAGAGTTCTGGCCTGTGCAGGAGAGCTGGCCCTCGCAGGATTGCTGACCCGCACAAAGAGCTGGCACAGCAAGGTGATGCAAGAAAAAGAGACACAGAGGAGAGACAATAAGAGATGCAGTAGACCAGGGAGCTGAGGTGGTGCATGAGATTGAGCACCCCTCTCCACTCCGGAAGGTCCCAAGATCAGTTCCTGGTGCCGCCTAAAGAGAGGACAAGTAGACACAGAAGAACACACAGAGCGCAGACAGTAAGTGCAAAACAAAGGGGAGGGGAGGCATAAATAAATCTTTAAAAAAAAAAAAAAAAAAGTTTAAAATACAGAACTTTTTCTCTTGAACATAAGACCAAAACTGTTGGTAGAATAAAGAAGTGCAAGACATGATCTATTTAACTGGTAGTTTTTTCAATCTGTCGAACAAAGCTGACCTCTTCATCAGCTTTGAAAGCAAAGGTGTTTGTTCTTATATTATCGTTGCTGTCTGTTATTCATATTCTCCTTTACTTTGAAACTTCTCATCCTGACTTCTATTAGAGTAGGCTCTAAATATAAATCATCAGTACATTTCATACTAGAACCCATGACTCATGTTTCCCTCCCAATTTCTCCTTCTGGTAATGAAAATGTTTTTCCTTTGTCTGTCCATTTGTGTATTGGAAGCACATAAATTGTTTTTTAAGTTTCAGAGGTCTACAGCCAGACAGGACTTTGCCTCAAGACAAACTGTATTTCTTTAAACTGGTTGTGATATGATTCTGTATTTAGCATTGTACTAATTTAAGTTTTTTTTTTTTTTTTTAATATTGTAATGTCTTTTTGGAATTCAGAGGATGGAGTATAGCAGTTGATATTATTTATGAATTCCAAAAATAGATATTAGATTATGTTTGTAAACTGGTCTGTTCCTCTGGGCATGATTAAATTATGATTAGGGTTTTGATTGGGCCACATGAGTCCCTGCCCCCTTGGTAGGTGGGGACTCACGGAGAAACCACTGCACAGAGAAGGGAATTTGGAGTTTTGAGCTGGAGCCCCAGGAAGTAAACACACAGTAGAAGAACACAGAGAAGCAAATATGTGAGAACACAGAGAAGACTCCATTAGACACAGCAAAGGCCCCAGGAAGAGAGATGAGCCATTCGCCTGATAGTTTGCAGCTGCAGAGTCCAGATACCTGAGCAGATGAGCCTGGAGAGAAACAAGCCCCCTGGAGAGGGAGAGATTTATACCAGCCTACAGGTGGTATTGGAAGAAGCTGGGACACAGGCCTTCAGAAGAAGAGAGAGGATGAACCCTCACAGATATTGGCAGCCATCTTACTCCAACACATGACAATAGACTTTGGTGAGGGAAGTAACTTATGCTTTATGGCCTGGTAACTGTAAGCTTCTACACCAAATAAATACCTTTTACAAAAGCCAACACATTTCTGGTATTTTGCATCAGCACCCCATTAGCTGACTAATACAGGCTCCAAAATATTTTGAAGAGCAGGCAGGAACCAAGGAAGTCATCCTGAATATTATCTTCATTTAACGGACAACGTAGGTGAAGACAGTGAAGAATAAGTTACTAAAATTCCTGGATCAGGATTCAAAGTCCAGTCCAGTTTCTGCCACACAGGTTACCTCTTAAATAATGACTGATGGTTATATTGCTTCTTTAAGCTGGTCCTCCAAGTTTTGTACCTTTTCCCCTTTATGCTTAGCTTCAAGCACTTAAGAAATCTATAAATATTTAATATATATTAAGTATATAACTATAAGAAATATATAAATATAAGAAGCATAAACTGTTCGAGCCAAGAGGCTCACTACTAAGTCATATCTAAGGCATATGTGAGCTTCACATTAATTATGTTATGATGTAAGGCATCTTCTCTACTGCTGATTCCAAGATGGTCTCAGATGACCCACAGTCAGTTTTGGGGGCAAAGCCATGCTCCATCTGCTCCTTGGGGTGTGAACACTAATGACAGAATTCCAGGGGAAAATGTTTTGGACAAATATTTACGACGTCATTTTCTAGCTTAGACAAAATCCATGGTTCACATCTCTCATCTTGCTAAGAGTATGCTATGGTTTTGTTTTGTTTTGTTTTGTTTTGTTTTGTTTTGTTTTTTAATGCTCCATCCATTGCCATCACTGTAAATACGATTTTTCAAATATTGAAAATCATATTTAATTCCAGCCACATATTTGAAAAAATGACAGCTTGCTCACTTTCACAGAAGAGCTAAAGATCTGTGCCTGACAAAACAAAAGAGTTAAACTGTCACTTTACTTGGCTTCTCTGTGTTTAAAGTGATTTAAGGAATCAGAGAGAACAGATGTCTCTCCTTAAGCATTTAAACTTTTTTTTTTTGCCGTCCATGATCTTTTAGAAAATATGAGATTCTTTGTGTTGAACACTATTTTTCTGTTTCAAAAAGAAGAACCCTCCTGTTTCTCTTGCTAAGGTGACACTTACTGTACATATCATTAAGTGGATAAGCTCCACAATCTGCAGATCCTGCCACACTTGTCCAGCATTTTACCTTTGCAGCTTTGCTTTGGGGCACAGCTGGAGGCACAGATATGATAAAATATTAGATAACTATGTTCACAGTTACAGATATGATATTGAAAATAAGTACTATCTTTAGTCCTTATCAAAGCATTTCCATTTAAGAAACAAGTGAAAAATGATGCATATAATTATACAACATATGGTTAGAATAGTCAATCAGCTATTAGTTAAGTATGGCCAATGTTCCTCAGAAATAAGAAGAGGAGAAAAGAAGGGACTTAAAATCTAGTCAGTAAGATAAAATGATGTGGTACAATTTAAAAAGCCAATCATTAAAATCTATAATGCAGAAGGCATTTTGTTGGATATTTATTCTTATCTTTACTTTTTACAGAAAATGTGATAAGAAAAGGACTTTAACTCTCAAATGATGACCTTGTTGGTGACTTAACTCCTTTTCACATAAGAAAAAATTGAGTCTCATGGAATGTAATTAACTTGACCAACATCATATAAGTGAAAGAGTGGTGGAAGCAGAATTCTGATGGGAGACAGATTTTTAAATCCTAATTGGTAGTGTGAGTTGCCCCAGAGGAAGCTACTTCCTGGTCTTTACCCACATCCAGCTCACAATACTGGTGTCTTTTTTTTTTTTTAGACCTGCAGTAGTAGCTGAAGGGGCAGCTCCTGGCAATTCTTTGACTACCAACATTTGTTTCCATTGTGAGAAATAACTGAGGTCGAACGTGGCAAATTCAGGAGCATGTTCCTCCGTGTCTATTCTTCAGGGTGCATGCTACTGTTCTTTTCAGCCTTGTCAGTGTCTGGCATGAGAAACTTTTCAGAAACCAAGGTAGCAGCATGAAGTCACCTGACTAAGAGTGGTTTCTAGCTTGACTGGTGTAGACTCACCTCTGACGCACAGCAGAGAAGGGGGGTGATAAATCCAAAGGGCCTAAGGGAGAGCATGAGGTTCCAGCAAGCTTGACCAAATCCTCCAGGTCATACTCTAGACCTCATGTCATCATATCAAAGATTTATAAATGTGTGTTTTGACTTTAAAAAGAATTGTGTGTTTTTATGACTTAAATCATTTTGGAAATTATAGAAAAAATGTTAAAGGAAATTAGAAATATAGTCTTAGTCCTACAACAAATGATAATTCCATTAGGTCTCTTTTTCTTTTTATATTAAACATTTTAAATCATATTCTATGGACTTATATATACCCTTTTTTTACTCAAAGGATAATAAAGATTTTTCCAGATTATTAAATATTATTTTACATTTTGAGTAACGGTTGCAAAATATCCCTTGTGGAACCCTCCTTGC
This sequence comes from Tolypeutes matacus, assembly GCA_026826555.1. Classification (NCBI taxonomy): domain Eukaryota; kingdom Metazoa; phylum Chordata; class Mammalia; order Cingulata; family Chlamyphoridae; genus Tolypeutes; species Tolypeutes matacus. The sequence continues at coordinate 48,913,156 of JAKSZT010053928.1, read as the reverse complement.
TGGTTAGGAAAAGCACTAGAGAACCTCAGGATTTCCCAAGAACTACAATTACTTATCTTCCAGATATACATCAGAATTATCCTTGCCTCCCAGGCAAGGCATCTCCAGTTATTAGTAACTAGAGCCAGTTAAGAAGGAAGTGAGAAGATACGTTTCCCAAAATTTGACCCAACAATGCTTGGGATATATTGACAAGTATAATTTTTATTCATGGAGAAAGATGTGTTAGCTCCTTCAGGAGAGCCCATGGTTAATAACTATATGTGTATAAACTGAATTTAAAAATTACCAAAGGGAGGTATCACTGTGTTCAAAGGTCATGGCTGGGGTACAGCTGGTTCTTGTGCTTCCAGAATTTCTATGGCTGAATTCCTAAGCAGCCAGGTCCATGTGGCTCTCTAGTTCCTGACTGTGAATTGAAAACTTTAGGGCTTGGAAGAGAGGCTCAAAAACCCCTATGCATTCTCACCCTGTTCTCACAGGCACTCACTCCTTGCTTTAATTTTCACAGAAAACTGGTGGGAAGAAATGGAATTTTGAGAGGAAGAAAGACTTCATTTAAGTCTTGAGAAAAGAAATCTTGGTATCCTATTACAATTTAAGAAAAAGTTCCTCTTTTGTGACTGAGGGCATTGAGTTAATAATAGAGTACTCTTTGCTAATAATTGCCATTTCCCTTGTGTGATTATCTACTGAGGGATCACCGAATAATGAAAAGATTTAGACTTTCCTGGGTTCAAGGTCATAATATCATTAACAGCACCCTGAATTCTTATGCTACCCTTAAAGAATCTTTTACCCCAATACACACACACCAGCCCACCAGGAATCTCAAAGCCCCACATTTTAATTGTGCCTTTAGTTCATCAGTAAGATGCTTTTGCTCTTTCTTCCACACTAGTTTTATGTTGGAGTCAATGATAGGCCAGCCTCAGAGCACTGCTAGCTGATGTTCACCCTTTTTATTTTATTCAAAGTACTTAATTCACTGCATCCTATTATTACTATTACTATTTTCCCTATTATTATCATAATAGTATTACTACTATTCATAGTATTATTGTTTTATCTTCTCTTTTTCTTCTCACAAAATAGAAGGGATGGAAAGAAGTGAAGACTATTTATTCTTGACTTATATTAAGTCTCCATGAATTATTTTTATTTCATTTTAAATGAGGTTTCTTTGGAAACTGGATGATTCACCATGTTCTCTTTTTCCTAGATCAGGTTTTCACATTTAGCAAGAAAGTAACCTGCTTCAGATATTTAGCTTCTTAATAAGACCAATTTGAACATCTTATGTAGAGCAAACTAAAACATATTTTTAAATGAGATTTTTTTAAGTTTTCTTTAAAACCCTTATTTTATTCAGTTGTCTTAATTTAAACAAATTCTCTGCACTCTGCTACTCTCCTCTCCCAAAGTCTAATGTATCTCCCTGAAGTTCTCTTTTCTGCCCAACCTCAGTGACAGTTAACCACTCTTGTCCTAATGGAGAAAGATAAATTTTCAGAAGTGCTCAATTCTTCTTTCTCTCACATATAAACATGTACAAGGTGGTTGGAAGAGTTGCCTTTTCCTGTGTTTGGCTAAGAGAAACAGGAGATTGTGTTGAGTTAGGAGTTTTTTGACTAGAGTTAGATAGGACTTCAATTCCCATTTAGCAATAGAATTCTAAAAGTGAGAAGTCACACTCAGTTTTAAGAACTTCTGTTCTAGTATTCCAGCCCTATGATTCCCCCACTTGTATTCTATAGAGTTATGCTCTATGCCTGCATTGCACACATAGAAACATGCACATACATACACACACAGCTGTAACTCTGCATACTAAGTACCACAGGAAAAACAAATATTTCCATATATCCCCAAAATAGCATTCTAAATCATTAAATAGTTAATTTAAATTGATAAAATCTTAACAATCCAAGTAGACATAAAGTTGGTTGATTTCTAAAGTGTTACATAAAACTATAGCCTTTATGCTCCCACACATTCTCCATGGCAGTCAGCCAAAGAGCCTTTGGAAGACAGAAAACTCATCCTGGAGCCATTGAAGTTTATTCTTGCCCATTCTGGAAAATTGGCCGATATTGATAATTGCTATAAAAAGTTTACCCCATGAGCCTCAAAGGCTGCCAAGAATATAATTGGGCTGAAATGGAAGGCTAATATTAAGCTCGCATCTGGTTCTGAGTCAAGGAGCCCTCAGTCTTTGACTAGCATCAAAGGAAGCTTCTTTCATTTAGGGAAAACAGATGGAACAATTTGACTATAATGGAGTTCATGTTGAAGGACTGTACCAGCTTGTCCCAACTGATGGCAAGTCAGATAGGATTTCAAATAAATAACTAACACCTGTAGGAGTTGCACTTACTCCCCTGGCTCAAATTAGAAAATATTTATTAGACATATCTCCTATGTATAAGGCATGATTTCACTCATGGTTTTACCAAACATAAACTTAGTTTTGTTTGATTTATTTTCACTTATACTGCCAATTTGATCACCTTTTTCTCCTGAACAATTCTACCAGAACATGTACTATTCTACAATAATCCAGAGCTTTTTCAGAGCCATTTTAGGCCATGTTTAATTTATGATATTAATATGTGGTTCTAGCAAAACTCATACCATTTACATACATCCTTAAAGTGGAATCGTAGACATATTCAGTTGTCCCTGAAAGCCACAACCCATCTTCCCAGATGGCTTCTCAATCTTCTTGCATGACCTGCTCAGAATTACAAATGCATACATACCTTTTACAAATTTGGTCAAACATTTTGAATCTCTTAAAGACTCAAATCAACAATGATGAAAAAATTGTATCCATAAATTGCTATACGCTGAAGCAACTACAATACTTCAGCAACAAAATTCAATAAACATTTATTAAGTTTCTACTATATGCCAGGCGCTAACTCATCTATGTGATAGGGATTAAAAAATTATAAATAACACATGCTTCACACACTAAAGGAGCTCACAACTCAATTGAGGAGGTGGAGAAATAAAATTAAATATAAAGAAGAGGTTACTGAGAGGTAATAGAGTACTGTAGTTAAAAATAAAGACTTGTGCTATTGAATAAAGGTAACCAGAAGCTATTTGTGCTTCTGAACACTAGTCTGAATTGAGATGTGCTGGAAGTCTAAAATACAAATCATTTTGGGTATATATATATATATATATTTAAACAGAGTCTATTATTACAATTAATTCCACCTGCTTATTTTTATTTTTGGATGTGGCTGTTTAGACGATTCAAATTTATATTGCATTTGTAGGTCACATTAGATTTCTACTCAACAGGGCTATTAAGGACTCGGATGATAGGCCTCTTGTCTTCAAAACTCAATTCTATCACTTACTAGCTATGAGACCTTAAGCAAATTACTTATTTTTGCCTCAGTTTCCTCAAGTGTAAAATGAGGCTGATGACTGCATTTTATGCATGATTTTTCTATAAACCTATTTCTCTAATGAAAAAAAAGAAAGGAAGGAAGAAAAATAACAGAGCTGATAGTAATTACAATTCTTTATCAAATAGGGCTTGGAGATAAATAAATGAATAAAAATGTGTAAAGAACAATTATTTTCAAAGAAGTAAGCATAGAGAACTAAGTAGCTACATATGAAGGGGCCTAACTCAGTCAAGTAAACTCAAGGAAGAATTCCAAAATAACGTGCCATTTAACTAGGTCTTACAGAATGTGAGGAGGCTGTCTGTGTATAAAATGGAGGGAAGAGGGTTCCAAGAATATGAAACAATATGTTTAATGTCATCAAAATTGAGAGAACTGTAACTCATTCCAGGAATGGAAAGCAGTTTTCAAGGCATGAGATCGCAAAGTGCTCAGGACCAGTAGTGGACAGAGGCAAAAGCGGGAGGCAGGAGCCTGGTTACTGGATTGACTACGCTATTGTAAGCAATTTGTGAAATAATGTATTCCCACTGTAAAATTAGCCACGCTGTCCAAGAAGGGTCAAAGATTATAACAACCAAAATAACTTAAATGGGAATATGTGATGGTATGTAGGAGATTACTAAAATATTAATACAAAGTGTTTCCGTGTTGTTAGGCAGATTTTCTCCCTCCCTACTTTGTTGACTGTCAAATCTAGCCAGTTATCCTTTTCTATTAATTGAACCTATTAACTCCACAAGTTTCAAACATTGGACTCATTTAATACATTCACTGTAAACTAGGTTTGAAAATAACTTTTGGATTTTGGCAATTGAGCATGGCCACCAAATTATCTAGTAAAGCTCATATTCTATTAGGATTATGGATAGATACCGATACTCATAAGATGTTTATAACTCACAAGGAATTAGAGAAACCTGCCTCACAGGCAAAAAAGAAAACTTTGCAAACTCTCTTCAAATGGCTTCCTCTACTCTTTATCTTAGAGATGCAGGTAGTTATAGTGTTATGCCATGAAGACAATCAAATAATAAGAAAGGGGAACTTTTCTGCAAGGAATAGGGTGGGATAAGTTTTAAAGATGTTATATAAAATATAAGATGTCATAAAATAGAAATAGCCAAATATATTTATGTATAGGTATGTATAGTATATGCTAAATTCATATAGCCTGAATTTAGCATATACAACCTACGACACCTATAGGTTATATGCCTCTAACAAAAAGCAATAAGTAATAACATTTGAAATGACTTTAACTTTCACTAGTTTTTTGGTTGTTTTCTCACATAGTAGGATTGCACTGTTTTGTCCTCAATGTTTTAAATAGTTATATATAGCAAGTTAAAAAACATAAGCCAACATTTTCTGACAGAACTGAAGTGCACCTTCACAGTTCATGATAGCCCAAGATTTCTTCCAAATTTTTCTTTGTAGCATGTTGTTAGCACACTTCTCAAAATTTATCTATGTCCCATTTCTTTGTCACACCCCATCATTGTTGAATGTGCCATTGAAGATCAGCAGCTTTGCCCTTGAGGAAGGCATGCTCTTTCTGTCCAGGATAGTTAAGAACCAATATGTATCACTCATTCATGGCTTACAATCACGATCTTCCTTCCAGGTGTATTTATTTTTGTGTTAGTTATTTTGTGTTTACCATCCTTTAGATATAAAATGAATGGCACAACACTAATCCTGAAAAGAGTATCATTCTAGCTAAGACTGAGATGTATTTGCAGATGGGTGAGAAATAAAATGGAGAGCAAATGTAAAAGTAAGTAAATGTTACACTAAATCATCTCTAATGTTATTTCAGAAACTAACATCCTAGGAGTCTGTATTTTTACTGACCATATATTCAAATGCAAATATAGCTGAGACTGGGGGAAGAATGAGTAAAAAACTAAATTTTGAAAATGAACGAGCAATATAGATAAAAGAATAATGCAGAAATGGACTTGTTGAGAGAGCAGATTGGGAAATGTTCAAGCAAACAATGATGGAATGTGACAGAAGCTATCAAAATCCACATGCACACAAACATCCAAACTGTTTCTCATCTGAATACAGTCTCTTCTCCTAGACTGAATTGTAATTACAAATAATGGGCCTCAGATCCTCCCATCCAGAGCCCAATGGGAGAAGCATGTTTATGCTTCCAAACATTTGGACCATCTACTTGTTTGTATGCAATATTTTCATGCCCAGTATTTTTTTTTTTTTCTGTGCCATGAAATCCTGGTACAGAATGAAACTGGAAAAAGATGGTGCAGTGACAGGATGAAAAAATGAGTTTTGCTATGCTTAAAGACTGGGCTGTCCTCTTATATTCTTGGCAACAGAAACATTTACCAATGTCTGCCCTGAAACACATTATTACACAAAGTTCCAAAGTCAAATAACTGATAACCACAATATATAACAGGACAAACAGACAAAATGCCCCTTTATTTAACATAGAAACTCAAATTAAAAATTAGAACAGAGACTTTTACAGATAAGGTTTTTTTTTGTTTGTTTGTTTGTTTGTTTTTAACTCTAAACAAATTCTTATTTTGAAAATCCCCAACTTAAAGGACATGTGAGGGTGCAAATATTCTATTTAGAGAGGGTTATTCACTTTAAAACAAGATTTACCATATGATTCATTTAAAATTGAACTCAACCAATGCATTTAAAATGTAATCAAATGCACATTTAACTGATATCCTTTTTTTTTTTTTTAAAGAAAGAAGTCTTTTTAAATAAAACATGGGGAAGCTAACTTCTTGTTTCAAAATTAATTTCAATCTTTGATTGCAAAGCTTTGGAAATGATGTTAATTCTTTGTACAAAGATTAAAATTAAAGTCAAAAAGGAGTTAATCGCAAGAGTAACATGGCAACACCTTCTAAATACTGTGCCTTTAAAACTGACCACAGGCTAAAATAAAAAATACAAAATGATAACCAGTAATTTTGTCATGTAGTGTCACTATTTGTCAGATAGTTTTACACATTGTCATCTAAATTTCAGTTAGCCATGTGTCACCAGATTAAATTTAATTTGAATGCTTATTTTAGATGGCTATTTTAGAAAAGGGTTTAAAGAACATTTCTTTGGTCTGTCCTCTTCGCCTTCTAAATTTTAAAAAATGATAATTTTGTATCAAATTGTTTTTGTATAATTTTCTTGATTTTTTTTATTCCTTCAAATTCTCTTAACAGATATTTAGCAAAAATGCAGGACTCCAATAATGCCTTGATTCTGTTATCTCAGACTATATCTATAATCTCTTATCACTGAAGGTTGTAAAACTGTGTTTACAAGAACTGCTTGTGTACAGAATGTTTTACATAATAATGCTTGCTACAGAAATCAAAAGTTAACACATCAGGCATCAATAGTATACATATATCTATGTATCAATATATTGATATATAAATCAAAATATCTTGTGCAATTAAATGCACCATGTTAGAATGCCGCCTAGGTGGAAGTTAATTCAACCGCACCAGAACAGTGAGCATCAATCTCTATTCTCTCCTTTTCTTAGAGAGCCTCTCTTCATCTGTGAGTGCATCTGTGCTTTGCGTGCATGTGTGTGCATGAAAGTGCATGTTTATGCTTTTTGATGCTACCGCTGTTGTCTATATTTCTGCTATTGCTGCTTTATTGGTCACCCAAACTTTCCTCCATATTTTAATATTTATGGGGGATCTTTCAGGGAAGTATTTCCATATTTATAGGGGGCCCTTTAGCAAAGCTAAACAGAGCATTTCCTCCTTCCTTCAAGAATCTGAGTTATGTCTCTTGGGGTTTAGGGGTCTTCATTGTCACCAAGAAGCACTTCCTCTGGATAATATTTCAAATAGAAGAAAATGGTAGAAAAGAGAACTAAACTGTAATTAAGTCTCCTACAATGTGTTGGGAAATTTACATATATAGGTCATTTTGTTAATCACACAACACTTTTAGAAAGATAATATTGCAACTACTGTGTCTTTGAATAAACAAATGCAGAGACATCCAGTTGTACCCCTAATCATCCTGAGTATAACTGAAGAACCCAACATTGAACTAGATTTCTGACAGTAACACCATATTCTAGTGCCACATCAGTGTTTCAAGCTTCTAGAAAGCCAAATTCTAAATGCCCCAGTTTTTACCCTGCAGCCTTTTCAGTTTTTCACAAGTATGATTTAAATTATTCTATCATCTCAAATATTGATTTTAGTGTACAAATTACTAGCATTACACATGAACTACACTGTTTGTTATAGGATACTTTGAAAATTATATTTTAAAATGAAATAGTTAACTTAAAATACTTTATTATTGATAAATCAAACACAAACAGATTTTCAATATAATTTGGGGAATGTTAATTTTCCCATAAATAATCTATTTGTAGAAAATATTTCATTAAAGCATTTCACAAACTCTGTTCTGAGGAATACTAGCTCTGAAAAATGTTAATTTGTACTCCCAAGTATGGGTTCCATGGCTTAAAAATTTCAGGAGCACTGCATTCTAAATTCCCATCTTAGACAAAATGCATGTTAAAGATTCTGAAAGGTCCCTGGTGGGAGGAAGGAACCTGTATTTACACAGGATAATAGGTTTTTCTGAATTAACATTCCAATATGACTTTTTAAAAATATATTTTTTACTGAAGTATATCATTCATACATGGACACGCATAAACAATAAGTATATAGTAAAGATTGTAAACTTAGAAAATAAACATGCATAACATCATACAGGGGTCTCATACATCACCTTTCCACCAACCCCTTGCATTGTTGCAAAACATTTATTACAAATTATGCAAGAGCATCATCAAAATATTACTCCTAACTATAGGCCCTTATCTTACATTTTGTGTATTTTTCCTCCAACCCACCCTATTTTTAAAAAATATATTTTTATTACAGAGGTTGAGAACTTACAAAACAATCATAAACATGTGTAGAATTCCCATACAACATCCCGTCACCAACACACCACAATGTGCTGGAACATTTGTTACAGATTATGACATAATATCATCAGACTAGTACCACAAACCATGGTTTAAAGAGTACATTTGGCATAGTTTTTCCATACACCCCATTATCAACACAGTACATGTTTGGCATTAATGCAAGAATATTATAGTATTGCTGTTAAACACAGTCTATAGGTCACACAACTTGTAATTTTCCCATGCTTCTTCACATTCCCACCACCCTGCAATAGTGATGTACATCCGCTCTAGCTAACAGAAGGACACTCTTGCATTTATAACCTCAACCACAACTCTCATGCACCTCTGGGTTCACTGTGTTATTCGGTCCCTAGATTATTCTTTACATTTCTTTCAATTGACATTTACTTCCCCAGACTACCCTTTTCAGCCACAATCCCATTTATAAGCCAGCTGCAACTCTATTCATTTCCACACTTTTACAGTCAAGCTATAAAAACTTCTACATATATTAAGCATCAGTAGTTCTTTGCAACCCTCCTTTTATCTCCTAATAACCTATACTCCAGGTTTTAACTCCAAGTGTTTATTCTTCGTATTTAGTAAATATTAATGATACCATGCAATATTTGTCCTTTTGTGTCTGGCTTACTTAACTTGGTATAATGTCTTCAAGATTCATCCATGTTATCATGGGTCCCAATTTAATTTCTTCATAAAGCAGTGTAGTATCCCATCATATGGATATACCACATTTTGTTTATTCACTCATTGGTTCATGGACACTTAGGTTGTTTCCATCTTTTGGCAATTGTGAATAACATTGCAATGAACATAAGTGTGCAGATGTCTGTTCATGTCAAAGTTTTTAGTTCTTCTGGATATATTCCCTAAAGGTATTGCTGGATCATATGGCAGTTCTATATTTAGCTTCCTGAAGAATTGCCAAATTGTCTTCCAACGAGGCTGCACCATTTTATACTCCCACCAACAGTGAAGTTCTCCTCATCCTCTCCAGCACTTATTGTTGTCTGTTTTTTAAATAATGGCCATTCTGTGTGGTGTTAGGTGATATCTCATTGTTGCTTTGTTTGCATTTCCCTAATAGCTAATGATATGGAACATTTTTTCATGTGTATTTTGGCCATTTGTATTTTCTCTTTGGTGCAATATCTATATAAATCCTTCACCCAATTTTTAATTCGATTGCTTGCTCTTTTATTGTTGAGTTCTATGATCTCTTTATATAGAATGGAAATCAAACCCTTATCAGACATATGGTTTCCAAATATTTTCTCCCATTGAGTGGGCTGCCTTTTTACCTTCTTGATGAAGTCCTTTGAAACACAGAAGTGTTTAAGTATGCGGAGGTCCCATTTATCCATGTTTTCTTTTGTTGCTCATGCTTTCAGTGTAAGGTTTAAGAATCCACCACCTACCACCAGGTCTTGAAGATATTTTCTGCAATGTTCTTAGAGGAGCTTTATGGTACTTGCTTTTATATTTAGGTCTTTGATCCATTTTGAGTTAATTTTTGTATAGGGTGTGAGATAGGGGTTTTCTTTCTTTTGGCTATGGATAGCCAGTTCTCCCAGCACTATTTGGTGAATAGACTGTTCTGTCCCAGCTGGGTAGGTTTGACAGGCTTGTCAAAAATCACTTGCCCATAGATGTGAGGATCTGTTTCTGAAACATCAATTCAATTCCATCAGTCTATGTGTCTATCTTTATGCCAAGACAGTGCTGTTTTTACCACTGTAAATGGGTAATATGATTTAATTTAAAGTCTGGAAGTGAGAATCCTCCAACTTCACTTTTCCTTTTTAAGATGTTTCTGGCTATTCGGGGCCTCTTACCTTTGTGGATAAATTTGATAATTGTGTTTTCCATTCATTTAAAAAATGCTGGTGGAATATTTATTGGAATTGCATTGAATCTGCATACCAATTTCAGCAGAATTGATATCTAAATGATATTTAGTCTTCCAATCCATGAGCATGGAATGTTCTTCCAATTATTTAGGTCATTTTTTATTTCTTTTAGCAATGCATTATAGTTTTATGAATACAAGTGCTTTACACTCTTGGTTAAGTTTATTCCTAAATATTTCATTCTTTTAGTTGCTATTGTAAATGGAATTTTTTTCCCCTGACTTCATCCTCAGAATGCAAATTACAATTGTATAGAAACACCACTGATTTTTCATATTGATCTTGTATCTTGACACTACTGAAATCGTTTATTAGCTCTAGCAGCTTTGTTGCAGATTTTTTGTTACTTTCTATATATATAGGATCATATCATCTGCGAATAGTGAAAGTTTTACTTCTTCTTTCCCAATTTGGATGCCTTTTATTTCTTTTCCTTGCCTGATTGCTCTAGCTAGAGCCTCTAGTACGATATTGAACAACAGGGGTGACAAAGGGCATCCTTGTATTGTCCATTATCTTCACCATTGAGTAAAAATGTTAGCTGTGAGTTTTTCATATATGGCCTTTATCATGTTGAGAAAGTTTCCTTCACTTCCTTCCATTTGTATTATTTTTATGAAGAAAGGATGCTGTATTTTGTCAAATGCCTTTTCTGCATCAATTGATACAATCATGTGATTTTTCTTCCTTGATTTATTAATGTGGTGTATTATGCTGATTGATTTTCTTGTGTTGAACCACCCTTGCATGTTTGGTATAAAATCTACTTGCTCATGATGAATAATTCTTTTAATGTGTTGTTAGATTGGATTAGCAAGTATTTTATTGAGGATTTTTGCATCTGTATTCATTAGAGAAATGGGTCTGTAATTTTCTTTTTTCATAGTATCTTTATCTGGCTTTGCTATTAAGGTGATATTGGCTTCATAGAATGAGTTTGGTAGCATTCCCTCTTGTTCAATTTTTTGGAAGAGCTTTAGTAAGATTGGTATTAAATCTTCTTTGAATGCTTGGTAGAACTCACCTGTGAAACCATCTGGTCCTGGGGTTTTCATTTTAGGGAGCTGTTTGATAACTGTTTCAATCTCTTTACTTGTGATTGGTTTGTTGAGCTCTTCTATTTCTTCTAGGGTCAGTGTATGTTGCTTGTATGTTCCCAGGAATTTTTCCATTTCATCTACATTGTCTAGTTTTTTGGCATAAAGTTGTTCATAGTATCCTCTTATGATCTCTCTTATTTCTGTGGGGTCAGGAGTAATGTTTCTGTTTTCATTTATTTTATTTTATTTATTTGAAACTTCTCTCTTTTTTTCTTAGTCAGTCTAGCTAAGGGTTTGTTGATTTTGTTCATCTTCTCAAAGACCCAACTTTTGGTTCTGTTAATTCTCTCTATTGATCTTTTTGTTCTCAATTTCATTTATTTATGCTCTGATCTTTGTTATTTTATTCCTTCTACTTGCTTTGGGATTAGTTTGCTGTTCTTTTTCTAGATCTTCCAGCTGTGTAGTTAGGTCATTGATTTTAGCGCTTTCTTCTTTTTTAATGTAAGCAATGTGGACTATAAATTTTCCTCTCAGCACTGCCTTGGCTGCATCCCATAGGTTCTGATATGTTGTGCTCTCATTGTCATTCATCTTGAGATATTTATTGATGTCACTTGAAATTTCTTCTTTGATCCACTGATTATTTAAGAGTGTGTTGTTTAATCTCCATATATATGTGAATTTTCCTTTTTATGCTCCTTGTTTATTTCCAAATTTATTCCATTATGATCAGAGAAAGTGCTTTGTATAATTTCAATGTTGTTAAATTTACTGAGATCTGCTTGTGACCCAACATATGGTCGGTCCTGGAGAAAGATTCATAAGCACTTGAAAAGAATGTATATCTTGCTGTTTGAAGGAGCAAAGTGTTCTGTATATGTCTATTAGGCTTAGTCCATTTATCATATTATTCAAGCTCTCTGTTTCTTTATTGATCATCTGCCAAGATGTTCTATCCATGCTGAGATTGGTATATTGATGTCTTCAAGTATTATTGTAGAAATATCTATTTCTCCCTTCAGTTTTGACAGTGTTTGCCTCATGTATCTTGGGGTATCCTGGTTGGGTGCACATCAATTTATGATTGTTATTTCTTCCTTGTGAATCATCCCTTTTATTAATATGTAATGTCCTTCCTTATCTCTAATAACAGTTTTTCTTTTAAAGTCTATATCATCTGATATAAGTATAGCTACCCCAGCTTCTTTTTGGTTACTGCATGCATGGAATATCTTTTTCCAACCTTTCATTTTCAATCTATTGGTATCCTAGGGTCTAAGGTGGGTGACTTGCAGATAGTATATAGATGGCTCATATTTTCTTATCCATTCCATCTGTCCTTGCCTTTTGTTTGGGGAGTTTAACCCATTAATATTCAATGTTATTACTGTAAAGGAAGTTCTTATTTCAACTATTTTGATCTTTGGATTTTATCTGTCATTTTATTTTCACCATTCTTTTTGACACTTTCAGTTATTGTTACTGACAGTCATCATTTCTAGACTATCTTCCAAACCTCTCTCTCCTGTCTTTTCTTTTCAGGCTGTAACACTCCCTTTAGTATTTCCTAAAAAAACAAAACAAAACAAAACAAAAAAAAACAGTCTTTTTGTTATAATCTCTCTCAGTTTCTGTTTATCTGTGAATATTCTAATCTTGCCTTCATTTTGAAAGATAATCTTGCCTGATATAAAATTCTTGGCTTGCAGTTTTTCTCTTACAGTATCTTAAATATATTATACCACTGCCTTCTTGTCTCCATGGCTTCTGATGAGAAATTGACACTTAATCTTATTGGGTATCCCTTATATGTTATGCATTGCTTTTCTCTTGCTGCTCTCTGAATTCTTTCTTTGTCTTTGGCATTTGACATTCTGATTAGTATATGTCTTGGAGTTGGTCTATAGGATTTATTTGGATGGGGGTATGTTGTGCTTCTTGGACATGAATATCTATGTCTTCAGTAGGGTTGGGAATTTTTCCAACATTATTTCTTCAAATATTCCTTCTATCCCTTTTCCCTTCTCTTCTTCTGGGACACCCATCACACATATGTTTGCATATCTTTTACTGTCGTTTAGTTCCCTGAGACCCTGTTCAATTTTTCCCATTTTTTTCTTCATCTGTTCTTTTGTATGTTCACTTTCAGAGGCCATTTATTCAAGCTCACTGATCCTTTCTTCTGCTTCCTTAAATCTGCTGTTATATGCCTCCAGTGTATTTTTTATTTCATTTATTGTACCTTTCATTCCCATAAGCGCTGCTGTTTTTCTACATATGCTTTCAAATTCTTCTTTATGTTCCCCCAGTGTCTTCTTAATATCCTTAATCTCTTTAGCTATCTCATTTAATTTGTTAAGGAGATTTGTTTGAACATCTATGATTAGTTGTCTCAATTCCTTTATGTCATCTGCAGGCTTATTTTGTTCCTTTAACTGTGCCATATCTTCCTGTCTCTTGGTATGGATTGCAATTTTTCATTGGTGTTTTTTGCATCTGGCTTAATAGGTGTATTCATTCTGGATGCAGTTTCTACATTTAGTTTAGGGCTTTTTTTCTCTTTTCTCCCTTGCTCATGGTGTAGTAGGCATTGAGGATGTAGTTGGTGCTGTAAATTATGGAGGTTGAAGCTGTCCACATTGCCTCAGGAATTGATGAAGCTTCTCTGACCTTTCTCCTCTATCAGGGATAGGGACAGAGTTGCAGCCATGTGTAATAATCCAAGTTTGACAGGACAAGACTGTTTGTAGCTGCCTGGAGAGACTGATGAAGCTTTACACTCCTTCCTCCACCACCTTGAATGGGGATGGAGCTGTAGCTGTGGGCAGCAATCTATGCTGTGTGGGTCCGAAATGACCACAGTTGTCCAGGTAAACTGATGTAGCACCAGACCCCTTCCCTGCTGGGGGTGGGAATGGACCATCTGGAGTGCCCAACAATCTAATCCTTGTGGGCTGAATATGCCCACAGTTGCCCTGAGACACTGAGGGGGTGCTGTCCCTTCAGAACACTAATGCCCAACAGTTTAGTCCCTGTAGGCTAAAACTACCTGCCATTGCCTGGAGAGGCTAAGGAAACAGCAGCCCCTTCCTATCCTATTGGGTGGTGATAGGGGCTCTATGGGCACCCAACAGTTCAGTTCCTTTAGGCCAAAAATACCTGCCATTGCCCAGAGAGGCTGAGGAACCACCAGCCCTCTCCTATCCTATTGGGGGGGTGAGGGTGGATCCACAAGTACCCACCAGTACAGGCTGTGTGGGCCAAAAGCATCTGCAGTTACCCAGAGAGGCTAGGCAAACACAGTCCATCTCTTCTCCTATTGGGGATGGGGGTGGAGCCACAGGTGGCCAACAGTTCAATTTGTGCAGGTCAAAAGCGCTTGCAGTTGCCCTTAGAGGCTGAGGGAACACCAGCCCCCTCCTATCCTATGGGGTGGTCAGAGGTAGAAATGGACTCGAAGGCACTCAATAAACCAGTTTGTGTGGGCTGAAAACACCTGCAGTTGCCTGGAGAGGCCAAGGATACCCAGCTCCTCTCCTATCCTGTTGGGGTACAGGCACGCAGCCCCATTTGACTGACTATTCAGTCTGTTCCGACAGAGACAACGTACAGTTTCCTGGAGAGCCTGGTGAAGGTCCCACCAGCTTTCTCCCTGCTAGAGGTGGGGCTGGAGCCTAGGCTAGGGCTGCAGTCCGATCTTAGTGGAAAGAAGTCAGTCCCTAACTTCACTGGATTTTCAGTCAGCCTGGCTTCCCCTTATGCTGGGGGTGGAGTCAAAATGGTGGCCACTGGCCTTTTTCCAATTTGGACAGGTTCAAACCTTAGCTGTTTCTAAGATTATACTTTAGCCAGCTGAGTTCACTAATCAATAGTTGAAATCGGTGACTGTCTCTTCATCCTCCATTTATGGGAAATGAAGCTTCTAACTCCAGCCACAGAATAGTTCCTGAAGCGGCTTGTGTCACTAGAGTAGGATGGGCACCGGCCTTTGCAGTGTGGCTTGCAGTTTCTAAGAGAGGTGGTGCAGGTCTCCCCAGCTTCCTCCCTGATAAAGGTGGAGCTGGGGTTTAGGCTAGAGCTCCAATCTGATTTGGGTGGAAAGAAGCCGATCCCTAACAGCACTGTGATTTTCCATCAGCCCTACTTCCCTTCATGCCAGGGGCAGAGTTAAAATGGCGGCTACAGGCCTCTTTATGACTTGGACAGGTTCAAAGTTTAGCTGTTCCTAGAATTATACTTCAGCCAGCCAAATTTACTAATCAGTAGCTGAAGACAGTGCCACCCCGTGTCTTCCTCCCCTGCTTTTTGGGAAATAGAGTTTCCAACTCCAGCCACGGAATAGCTCCCAAGGAGGCTTGTGCCGCAGGCACTGACCACCACTGCGTGGAGGGCTCTATTCACAAATGTTCTCCACAGACGGGTAATCTCCTCCTTCCATACTTTCAAGGATGTTGCAGAATACTCTTCTGGTCTCCTGGGGCCCCCAAACAGGTGCTTTAGACAGCTCTGGGTTATTACTAACTGCCCTGTAGCATTAGGTGACTCTAGGAGCTCCTTACTCTGCCACCATCTTGGCTCCCCTCTCCCAACATGACTTTTTAAAATATAGCTCTATCAGTTTTAAGAGGTAGAGAGCAACCCAATCAAGAATTTTAAAGATAAACATATTGGTGACATTGATTCAAAGCAATGCTCTACAAAATTTAAAATTACTTCTAACATATTTAGTAAGAGAGAATTTTTTTAAAAAATACATTAAGTCATAAAGTAATGTTACCTATAAAGCAATGCTGGTTTTCAAAGGCAAATTATAAAAGTAAACTCATTTGGGAAAGAGTAGCAAAACTCATGGCAAATTCAAAATCTATGAACATATCAACTAAATGATAAAAATTTTCTGCTCGTAATTTCACACTTTCCACTTTAGCACATTTAGCATTTCCTCAAATGTTAAAGGAGTTTACTGTTAGATTCATGAGTACATTGTAGTGCATCCTAGAAAGAGTCAAGAACAATACTTATGTAAACAACAGAGAAAATGTACTGCAAATATTTTTTTAAATGTCCATTAATTTCCTCTTTATATTGTTGTTTCCTTGAATCTTTTTCACCTCCAAGAAGGGGCCAAAAGATATATTGCCCTCAGGTAGCTTGTGTTAGTGACTTAACCTCTTCAGGAATTTAACAGGAGAACTAGAACATGGAATGTTTGGAGAGAAGTAAACCATAGAGATTGAAGAAAGGGCAGTGGAATGCAGGAGCACTTATCTTTGAGACTTGAGATAGTCAAAGACCTGGACTGCCAGTATACCAAGGAGACCCTGAGCTCTCCTCTAGCTGCATCCCTTGTCATGGGATAAGAATTCCATGAGGCCAAGGGGATGTCATGGCTACATATAGGTAATAAGCTCAGCCAGAGTCCATACCTGCTTTGTGTAACCAGACCCAGAAATTCCTTCCTGAATCATTGTAGTAGATTTAATAATGATCCCCACAAAGGCATGGTCAAGTAATAAACCCCAGTCCTGTAGGTGTGAATTGATTAGTAAATAAAATCTTTGATTGTCTTACTAACATGAGGCCAAAATGAATCACTGTGAGCCTTATTCAGTATGAATGGAATCCTTAATAGCAAAGAAAATTTGGACACAGACATATAAGCTACAAGAAGAGGCACAAAGAAGTAGATCGCCATGTGATGGAGACAGAGATTGACTTGCCAGCAAGTCACCACCAGAATGACAGAGACTTCAGAGAAGGCATGGCCTATGATATCTGGATTTTGGACTTCTGGCTTCCAAACTGTGAGCCAATAAATTCCTGCCATTTAAGCCAAGCAGTTCTGTGGTATTTTTCACAGCAGCTTTGGCAAACTAAGACAGTCCTTTTTCAAGGCCTGTGAGGTTAATCCCTTGGGTCTTTCCTTATTAGGATGGATCCAGCCACCTGTATAGACATCTCTAGATCTGAGAGTGCCACACAGAGCTATTTGTGGGAGGGTGTAAGCAGTGCTTCAACATGAAGACTGTGGTATACCCACATGCTTGTTTGAGGTGCCTCAAGATTCCACAAGAAGCAGGGACAGGATGAGAAGAGGGTTTGGTCACAGGGCAGGAGCCTGAGTGTTGGCTCTCCAGTGCAAATGCTTTTTATTGCAGAACTCCACAGTCATTTAATTCTCAATTCAAACCCAGTTTTCTAGGTCATTCAGAAAATATCTTTGTCAATTTTGGAGGACAGAATGTGTTTCAGTTAAGGAGCTGTCAGCTAGATTTTCAAATTATATATTAAGACATGTAGGAAAAGAGTCTACATTTATATCCTCGGCCCCAAAGACATTATGACTAGGTCTGTTTTGATCATCTCACCCAACAGCTTCTAAGCCTCTGAATGGGAAGAGGGACATTGCATCACTTGGATCACTTGAGGATAATCCTGAGTACAGCTGGATGGGCAAAGTGGTCCTGAGGTTGTACACTGGAGATCCAATAAAGTAGGAAGCCAGGCTTCAGAGTCAATAGTACCACCACAAGTTCAGGTAAACCAGAGAAGGTAAAACAGCCCCACCAGTCCCTATTCAGTGCAAAAGAGAGAAGCCATTCTTGGCTCTGCCAGCTTAGGAATTCAGCAATTAAGATCAACAGAGAGAGCAGTAACCACAGGGATAAGGAATGAAACCAATACTGAGAGTCCAGAGATGCCAGAAGGTATGGGAATACAAAGATCTCATCTTAAGCCATATGAGATATGGAAGCTAGACTCTGCCAGATTGTATTTAGGGAGACAGGTGAACAAGCTGAAAGAGGGAGCATTTTTAACCAAGTAAGTCTGAGTACTGCCTAAAAGGATAGTTGAATCTAGTGCATTGTAGCTTAATGTAGAAGATTAAATTTAAAGAGACTAAAAACAACAACAACAAAAAAACATGTTTTCCTAGTACTTTACAAGAGGTATCTCACAAAGAAGATCCAATCAGATAAAGAAAAAATACATTATATCTTGTCTGTATATTTATGATAAAGTGCAAGCAATTTCATGACACTACTACTCATGGATAAATTTCTGTTTATATATCACTCATATATATTAAAAGAGATGGCTGCTTGCAATTTTATGACCTTCTACCCATAGTTCCTTCCTTCCCCCAAACCTCAGAAACCAAATCTTCAGATATATCTTTTGGGTTTCATTGATCTTAAATGTCTGTTAATCAAACCCTTGAAACAATGATTCTTTCAGCTTAAGTGAACCATATAAACCATATAAATAGCTATTAGTCATGTGTCAATGTTTGGTGTTTACCATGTAGCAGATGTCAGGTTAGGCATAGGAACTACAGAAATGAATCAGTCATGAGTGTTGTGCTCAAAGAACTTAAAAGGGAGGCAGACTCAGAAATAGGTTTCTGTAGTGGTATAAAGAAGGTGTGATCAATTTTCCCTCAGAAGAATATGAATAATTCGCAAATGTGGTGGCAATGGAGCTGAGTAGCTATTCCACTAAGTGGTTCTGCTTGGGTAACTCTATTCCAGGTAGAGGAAACAACTTAACCAGTAATATAGAGTGAGAAAACCTACATGGTTTAGGGACCAAACTTTATTCAGTATGGTCAGGTTTGATAGAGGTTCTTGAAGAGGTGGATTTTATATACTGAATAGTCTGAATTTTGCCTAATGGCAATGGGGAACCAGGAAAGAAATTTAAACCAAGGTCTGGCATGATTAATTTAATATTATAAGGATCATTCTTGCTGCTGGAAGGACTATAGGTTGGAAGACGGCATGACCCAGCAGAGAACCTGTAGAATAGGAGGCTAAGCAGAAGATGAATGGAGTTAGAATTAAGGTGACAGCAAAAGGATGGATACAAGGGAACAAGTCCAAAAAGCAGATGGAACTAATTGAATTTGGATGTCGCATGAAAGATCATGAAAAGGGAGTCATGGAGGAAGTTTGCCTCACGTGATGGGCAGGTAATGGTATTATTCACCATAGTTTGGAAAACAGAAGAAATGAGTTATTGAAAAACAATAGTGAGTTCAACTTTGAATGTAATGAGATTCAAGTGTCTGTGGCAATGAAATCTCAATACTTAAGTGGAAAAAAAAAGGATAGTAAGGCAAGGATTTAAATACTCAAAATACTATTTAATTTCAGAAAGATATAATGAAATAAAAGAAATTTCAAAGCATCTTGTGGTCACAGAGGCCAGCAGGAAAAAGCATTTCTTAATCTAAGAATGCCTGTACTTTATAGGGTTGAAAGAGTGAGGAGGAGAGAGAGAGAAATGGACTCTATAATCAGCAATTATTCCACAATCAGAGCATTAGGGTAAAGGGGGCATCATCTCTTAGTGCATAAATATTGGCCAAATATTTGATACTTCTACCTAAAATAATAAAACACATCATTATCTATCATATCAATGAAAGAGAAAGGCAAGTCATTATTTTTTTTTTTTTTTTTTTTTTTTTTTTTATTTTATCGGGAGGTCCCGGGGATCTAACCCAGGTCCCTCCATATGGCAGATGGACGCCCAACCATTTGAGCCACATCCACCCCCCCCGAGTCATTATTTTTAAAATCAGCTTAATTTAGCTTAATTTTAGTGTAATTTAAAAGTAATAGAAATCACTTATTCTAAGAATATATATCAGTGAGTTTTGATAAATATATACAGGCACTATCTAGAAATAGAATATATACCATCACTATCAAGAAATAGAACATCTCCACCTCCCAAGAATTGTACTTTTATTTACTAGGTTTTAAGTTTTACTGAAAAAAGAAGAAAAAAAAATCCAATACTATTATATTTAAAGGAATCTGGGGGCATTTGGGATGCCGTAATTTGAGGACATACTTGTATTTTTCACCATTTTATTCCCTTTACATAGACTGCACAGAGGAGCCCATCAATAAAAACTGGTTAAATAATTTTGCAACCATGTATACATCTCCATTGCATTTAATTTCATCTTCCCCATGAGTTATGTCCTCAGAATGCACTTTACAGTTAATCACCCCTCTCCATAATTTTATCCGAAATGGTCACTTCCCCATCTCATCATGGGAGAGGTATGTGCTCTTCGGCAGAATATTCCCAGCCTTGGCTGTGCAAGGGTCTCCCTCCTGATCTTTGATCGCTCATCATGTACATCAACTCTTCTCTCTTCCTATTCTAAAGACCTAGCAGCAGCCACATCTGATTTATATAAACTGCAATGCTCCAGTGACTTTCCTCTGCCATTTCCCAGGATTCTGATGGGATGGCATTAGAGAGCCCAGAGTCAAACAGTGGGAAACAGTTGTGGAACTACTACCTTCTCAGTGTGATACAGATTCTCTAGAGAAGTGTACAGACAACTGTCCAAGAAGAATAGGTAATTAGAGAATTTCAAAAGTGAATATATTTGTAAAGACAAATGATTATCTTTGTGTGGTTAAGCATTTTCAAATTCTTAAAAGAAAAGACCATCTAACTCTAGAGCTAAATAAGTGTGTTGTGAAACACAAACCAAGAAGACTTGCTTTTTTAGCCATGGGAATGTCACCTTAGGAGCTATTCCTTGAGCTCAATTAGATAAACCTCCTGGTGCTTCATTATGTCTCTTCCACTTATGTGCCAGAAGAGAATAACTAATAGGGAGAGAAAGAAAGGTTTGATATTTTCAGGTAATTATGAAAAATGTAGTCCATTTGTACTACAGGGTGAATGAGTACTTATGGGGACACCAGGTTGACTCACTGAGCCTCTGAAAACCACTGTATCAGTCACTAGAAAGTACCTATAAAGCTAAAATTTAATATTCTCATCATCACTGACTATTCAAATGAATACTATGATTATTAATTCTAAAAAAAGGAAAATTATTACATTTAATTTATGTGCTAAGAAGAAAGAATTAAATGAAGTTTTACTTCCTTGAAGGCAAATTCCATATTCTGTATTATTTTATGTCCATACCACCTAGCATAATGATGCAAACAAAGATGCTCAATATACGTGTTTCCTTTGGTAAGGCTTGCAAGTAATATTAACGAAGGGTGAATTGATAAGGTGGAAATCATTTCCAATTTTTTCTTTAAACTCTAAAGCCATAGGTCTAAAATTAAATCTCAGAAGCTAAAAATAATCCCAATTATTAAAATGTTGGAAGTTGGATACATTTTACTCGGAAATATACATACTAATTAGGATTCATACTATATTCAGTTTTGTGCCTCAGAATGTCTGTTTTTCTTTATCTCTTCACAAGGTACTTCATGGTCCACCTTTCTTCAAATTGTCTTTTTCATACCTAGAGAAGAGTCAGTTAAGGGAAGAGCTGGTGGGCACTCTAAGAGAATTAGGTTTGTTTTTTTTTTTTTAAATATTTTATTTATTTATTCATTAACCCCCCTTGCTGCTTGTGCTCGCTGGGTCAGCTAACCACACCGTGCAGGCGGGCTTGCCTTCACCAGGAGGCCCCGGGAACCGAACCCGGGGCCTCCCATATGGTAAACGGGAGCCCTACTGATTGAGCTACAGCCGCTTCCCGAGAATTAGGTTTTTTACATATTTTATGTTTCCAAATGCTAATACCTCCTGCCTGAGAAAATAAAACTACCAATTATTGTCATGATAATGAAACCATGGAAACCTCTCTCACATGGTTAGAAAACATTACATTTTCATTTGTAAAATGAAAACTGACTTACCCAAAATCCTGACTACTGCCTGCCATATTTCCAGTCAAAAATGAGCTCTCCAATCGGCTTAACAACAGTGCTAATCGTTACTAAGTACATTAATTATTTGCAGTGGCAGTAGTCAATTGCCAACTTCTGTCGCAGCATACAACATGACACTGAGATTTTCTTCTCTTTTTTCATTTAAAAATTTTATTGAAATATATCATTCATATATAAACATATGGAAACAGTTGTGAACTTACAAAACAAACATGCATATCACCATCCAGGGCTCCCATACATCACCCCACCTTACATTGTTGTGAAACATTTGTTACAAACTATGAAAAAACATTGTCAAAATCTTACTACTAACTATAGCCCATATCTTACATTTGGTGTATTTTCCCCCCAACCCACCTGGTTATTAATTCTCTGTGTTAGTATTATATATTTGTTATAGTTCATGAGAGAACATTCTCATATTTGTTCTGTTAACCACAGTCCATCTTCCACCACTGGATTTATTGTTATACAGTCCCATGCCTTGTACAATCCATTCAGAGTGTGCACTCAGTGGCTCACATTTTCATAACAGACGTGCTGCCATAGAAAATTGGCAAAAAGGAAAAGGCTAAATCCTAATTAATTTAATATCTCTTGTGATTAGAAGAGAATACAGCAAAACATAAACCAGGCAAATATTGTTAGTGTGTATATTTTGTATGTTTAAAATTATTTCTGTGTTCATGTGATAATTTCAATAAAAGTATGCACACAAATATTATGTGTAAACACACAACTTAGATACAGGATATCTATAATGTAAATACATCTTATTTTATTCCCTTTCATTTTAAAAGTTCTGTTTTATTTTCCTGTTCGTCTATATCATATCACAGTTTACCTTATGACATTGAATACTCCAAAAATCTTTCAATTTTTATCAGTGCTCACAACTGTTAAGTTAATCATTGAAGGTCTTTATTATATATATTTATATTTATATTTATATTTATATTATTCTTATATATATTATGTGTATATGAATGTATGCATGTGTGTACATATGTATGCATTTATATATGCACGTGTATATATGTGTATGTGTGTATATATTCCAGAATGCTCTATCAGTAAGGTTCTGTCACGGTGTGTGTTTTGGAAGGTATCTAATTTCCATTTTCCATTACAGAAGAGGAGAAGACTAAACAAAACATAGGGTTGAGACTTTAACATTTACATATGCAGTTTTAAAATGTGAACTTTGAAGTTAGTGGGAAAAAAGTGAAATCTGCAACAGCATTACCAAGATCACAATGTACTCTAAGTGCTGGAGTGAAGGCAAGTGCTGTAAAGAAATTCATGGCAAGTCTACAGTTCAGAAAAGATGAGGATAGCTCAATGAGTCAGCAGGTCCCAACCGAACATTAAGTTGAAATGCATTCTTTTACCCTAGTAAAGAACACATTTTCCAAAAATGTGTGCCTTAATTGGATTAGGGAAAATGGAGAGATATTATGTCCTGATTGAGTTTTCTGATTAACTCATAATCTCTTTATTTCAATCTTGTAGTTAAGCACTTCTTTAAAATGAGTATTAGGCTGCACTTTTGACTTGCTGAGTTAAAGCCTGTAAGCATCAACAGAATATTTTTCATGATGGTACTTCAAAACTATTATGTGGAATACTTCTTCCCACTATGTGGAACTGCAGGCATAGATATAGAGATGGAGAAAGAGACAGACAGAAAGATAATACACTGTTTAACAAATATTCACTGTTACTGAACCCAAAATGTACCAGGTAAAATTTTCTTGTTGAACAAAATTCCTTCTCCTGATATATATTTTCATCTTCCTTCCTTTCAAGAGTTTAGATAGGAATGAGAGACGTAGATGAAGGTATTGTTCAACTAGATGAAGGTTTATACATAACTTTCTTTTTTTAAGTTCAAAAAAGACAGCCTAGTTACATCGTTTCAAGCAAAAGTGGCTTCTAAACAATTGTCTATGAATTTAAGACACAAATGGAATAGGGCTTATCTTTAGAGCATTTTCTCTATCCTTCAAAATTCCCTTGTTCCTGTCAAAAGTAAAATAACCATATTTCTGATACTCCACCAATAAATGCCATCCTTATGTTGAGAGGTTGACACTATGTCTGGAAATGGCTCTGATGACTCCTTCCATGGAATAGCATTCTCACTACCTCTCTCTCTTTCTCTCTTTCTCTCTCTTACTTTCTCTCACTCTTTCTCTCTCTATCACTCTCATTCTCACCTCCAGCTTTACTGAGGTATAATATACATACCATATAATTTACTCATTGTAAATGTAAAATCCAATGAGTTTTAATAACTTTACAGAGCTGTGCAGCCATCACCACGATCCAGCTTTACATAATTTTCATCAATCCAAAACATTGTCTCAAATCTGTTTTTAATCTCCACTTCAAAATCCAGACCCAGATAAGCAGTGATAGACTGTTTCTATAATTTTGTCTTTTCTGGCCATTTCATAGAAATGGTACCTTACAATATATGGTCTTACGTATCTTATTTCTGTGATCCTGAATAATGTTTTCAGGATTCATTCATGTTGTAGCATGTATCCGAATATTGTTCTGTTTGTTGAACCACTCCACTGGTTATATATATTGTCTATCCATTCACCAGTTGACAGACCTTAGGATAGTTTCCAGTATTTGGCTAAATGACTAATGCTATTATGAATATTCATACAGAAATTCTTACTTGAATAAATGTTTCATTTTGCTTAGGTATATACGTATGAGTAGAATTGCTGGGTCATCTTGAAAGAATATGTTTAACCTTTTAAGAAACTCAAATCGTCCCCAAACTGCTATATCATTTCACATTCTCACCAGAATTGTATAAAGGTTACGGTCTCTCCACATCTTTGCCAACACTTACTCGGTAGATGCCTTTTTGACTATAGTCTATTTTATTAAGAGTACAGTGGTACCTCACTGTGGTTTTAAATTGCATTTCCCTAAAGATTAATGATGCTAAACAGTTTCCATGTGCTTATTATCCATTTGTTTACCTTCTTTGG
The DNA here is from genome assembly GCA_026826555.1 of Tolypeutes matacus. Classification (NCBI taxonomy): domain Eukaryota; kingdom Metazoa; phylum Chordata; class Mammalia; order Cingulata; family Chlamyphoridae; genus Tolypeutes; species Tolypeutes matacus. Next base: position 48,888,050 of record JAKSZT010053928.1, on the reverse strand, counting down.
TGAAATCTCTGAATATCTTGCCCATTTTTAATTGTGTTGTTTTCTTAATGTTAAATTTTGAATTTTCAAAAACATATTCTGAATACAAAGCCTTTATCAGATGCATTGTTTGTCAATACTTTCCTCATGTTTGTGGCTTGACTTTTCATTCTCTAACAGTGTTAAGTAAAGTTTATCCCATTTCAGTTTTGCTTTTGGTGTCCTAAATTAGAACCTTTTTCTAACCCAAGGTAAAAGAGATTTTCTTACAGGGCATTCTTTGAACGGTTTTCAGTGTCAGCTCTTACCGTTAGGTTGATGATTCTTTCTGAGTTAATTTTTGTATGGTATGTGCTTAGGGTTTAAATTCACCATTTTGATGAGCCTCCCTGGCACCATGGGATTACTTCCAAGCACCAACTAGCAATGCAACTGGAAAAAGACGTTGAATAAAAGGGGAAAAGGTAAAGACAAATGAGTTTATATGGCTAAGGGAGTTCAAAGTGAATCGGGAGGTCATTCCAGAAGTAACGCGTATATACATCTCAGCAGGATCTCATAGACTGCCAGAGTTGATACTACCTCAAATAGTGGGGCTCTGGAGGGCTCTGGAGACACCCAGGCCCTATGGTCAAGGCAGATAGCTCTGGAGTTTGGTGCCTTGCCAGTGGGCCCTACTTTGGAGTTTGTGCTCCTGAAAGTGACAGAGTTGGACTAAGTTATGGCTTCCCTACACATGGTTCCTCTGTCCCTTCTATTTGAACCTATACTTGGTGCTGAAGTTGGTAGGTCTTCATCCAAGAGACTTGAATCTTTGGGCTGTCCATGTGCCAGCTGGGCCCTTAGCCTCAGTAGAGTTGCAACACCTACTCTCCAGTTCATTGGACTCACCCAGGACAACTAACAAGGAGGTGAGGATTGTCAGCCACCATATCAAGGAAACAAGAGAGCCTACAACCGCAAGGGAGAGTCCCATCCATCGGCTGTATAGGATTGAAGCTCCCTCTCAATTAGAGGTAGAGTGGACATCACCATCCCAGAATCCTCAGGATTGGGGAATGAACTATGGACTAGAGTGAACTTACTGGTACTCTACTAGAGACTTGTTGTGATTCTAGCAATGGAAGAAATTACCACATTGATGTGGAGGCAGTGGCCACTGGAGGTTCTGTGGGCAGGGGGAGCGAAAGACAGGTGTAATGCAGGGGCTTTTTCAGGACTTGGGAATCACCCTGAATGGCACTGCAATGACAGATATATGCCATTATATATCTTCCCATAGGCTGAAGAGTTGTGTGAGAAAGAGTGTAGACTGCAATGTGCCCCATGGTCCATGCTCAATGGCAATGCCCCAGGATGCGTTTGTCAATTGCAATGAATTGATGAAGGATGTTGTTTATGTGAGAGGGTGTGGGAGGTGTGGGGAGCAGGGCATATGGGAATCCCTATATTTTTTGTATAACATTTGCGCAATGTAAGTATCTTTAAATATATATATATACACACACACACATATATATATACTTAAAAAATAAGAAATAAAAATAAATAAATAAATTCACCATTTTGCAAGTAGATATACAATTGTTCTATCACCATTTGTTGAAAAGACTACCTTGGATCACCTGGGTACCTTTGTTTTGTAAATCAATTGAACATAATTTAAGGGTTGATTCCTGGACTTTTAAATTCCATCCCACTAATTAATGTGTCTATCATTATGATAGAACCACACTCCCTTAAATACTATAGTAAGTTTGAAGTCAAGTAGGGTAAGTCTTATAACTTCATTCTTTTTTTTTTTTTTTTTTTTAACTGCATTCTTTTTGAAAATTGTCTAGGCTAGTTTAGGTCCTTTGGATTTTCATATCAGTTTCAGAATCAGCTTGTCAATTTCTGTCCCCCAAAATGCCTCCTGGAATTTTCATAAGATTAGCATTGGAGCTATAGATCAAGTTCAAGAAAATTTCCATCTTAACAATATTAAGTGTTCCAATCCATGAAAATGAAATATCTCTCCATTTATGTAAATATTCTTTAATTTGATCCAGAAATATTTTACAGTTTTCAGGCATAAATTTTGTACTTCTTTAGTTAACATGATGCCTAAGTAGCTTGTTCTTCTTTAAGGAGTGAATGGAATAGTTTTCTTAATTTAATTTACAAATTGTTCCTTGCTTGTATATAGAAATATAATTTTGTATATTAATTTATATCCTATGAACTTGATAAATTCGTTAATTAGTTCAAGTACTTTGTCGACTCCTTAGTATTTTTTACATATAAGTTCATTTCAAATTTTAATCATTTTTCTCCCAGATTGTCATGGCTAGATCATATAGTAAAAGTGAATAAAGGTGGTGAGGACAGACATTCTTGCATCATTCTGAATTATAGCAGAGAGTCATTAAGTTTTTAACCATTAAGTGTAATATTAGCTGTAGGTTTTTCATACAATCTATTCCTGGTGTTTTGACAAGATTTTACTGTGAATGGGTATTAGAATTTTTTTTTTTTTTCAAATGCATCTTCTGTATCTATTGAGATGATAATGTGGTTTCTGTTGTTTACAGTATTAATGTAGTTCATTGCATTGTTTGATTCTTGAATGATACACCAACTTTGCATTTCTGGGATCAATCCAGCTTGGTCATGATATATAATCCTTTTTATATGTTGCTGAATTTATTTGCTAATATTTTGCTAAAGATTTATGTCTCTTGTTCATGAGGGATATTGGTCTGTAGTTATTGTTGTTGCTGCTATTTGTTTACTTGTCTTTTATTTTTGTTTTCCTTGTGATGTGTGTATATGATTTGGGAATCAGTATATAAGACTGGCCTCATAGAATGAGTTGTAACAGTTCATTCTTCCTTTGTTTTCAGAAAGAATGGTTCAATTTCTTCTTTTATTACTGGATCAAATTCATAAGTGAAGCCATGTGATTCAGGGCTTTTCTTTAGGGATGATCTTAAATTACTAACTCAACTTCTTTACTTGTTATAGGTCTATTCATATTTTATAATTTTTCTTGCATCTGTTTTGGTAATTTGGGTCTCTCTAGGATTTTTTTCCATTTTATCCAAGTTATATAAATTGTTCTCATAAAGCTGTTCATTATATTTTCTTATAAACTTTTCTAATTTCTTTAGAGTCTTAGTGATGTCCCTATATAATTCTAAATCTTGGTAATATGAATTTTCCCTCATACCTTCTTGGTCAGTCTAGGTAAGGTTTTTTATCAATTTTGTTGAAGAATAAACAAAATTGTTTAAAAATCAAAGACTCAAAGAATCACCTTTTAGTTTTATTCATTTCCACCCCCCTAATCTTCAGTATTTCTTTCCTTCTGCTTGTTTGCTATTTATTAGTTTGCTTTTTTTTTTTTCTAGTTTCATAAGGTGAAGTTTCAGTTACTCATTATAGAAGTTATCGTTTTAGTTCTCATTCAGTTCAAAATATTTTAACATTCTTTTTTAATTCTTCTTTAATCCATGGAGAGTTTAGAAGTATGATTTGTTTTACAGAGTTTCCAAAATTTTTTTCTATTGTGAATCTCTAATTTAATTATATTTTGTTGAAAGAACATACTCAATCTTTTTGAAACATCATGTAATGACATTATCATCATTCTCATCAATGACATCATTCACATTTGCCAAATATTGTGTCATTTTCCAGCTTGTCTTCCTAAAAGATTATTTCCCTGGATACCCAGTTACCTCATGTATCAGACTGAGTAAAGCTATAAGGAGAATTTCTCTTCACCTTTACCTCAGTGACATGAACATTACCAATTCTCAGAACATTGATTTCCTTCATGGTAGTTTTAAAAGAAAGTTTTTAGATGATGGGAAGATGGTGTTAGTGTAGGAGGGCACACACTGCAAGCTCCCAGAGCAAGGCAGATTGGGGACGGGGTTCTGACGAGGGTCTCTGCTGTGCACGCGTAGAGTGAGAGGCTTGGGACATCTATCTGCGCGGATCGGCGGCGTGGACCGAACGGTGGAGATTCGTGAGTTTTGAGACTGCCGGTGGAGGTTGGCACAGGCAGCTGAGCCCCGCGGTTAGGGAAAAAAAAATAAAACGGCCATTTTGAGCCGCGGGCGGGGCGAAAAAGTTTTATTTTCTGGGGATCTGGCTGCCTGGCGCCCCTTGGACTTTGTGTGAACAGAGCAAACGAGCTAATCAGCACCCAGTGAACCAGAGGGGGGATTTTGGTCGGGCAACGCAGCTGATTTCCCTAGCCACCCAGGGATAAGACCCAGGCCGCTGCGGAGCCAGGAGGAAGGGACACTTCCCAAAAAAGGGAGGGTTCGGTTGGAAGACAGGGAAGGGTATTTTATATTTTTAGACATCAATCTTGCTGCCTGCACCACCCCATAGTTTTGGGGAGCAGATAAGCCGACCTGAAGCAGCATTAGGCTGAGAGCAGACGCGAATCTGCACTCAAACTGATTTACTGAGCAGCCCTGTGACACTGGAGCTCGGTGCCGGAAGGGGCGGAATCCGCCATCTTTAGCACTCCTCACTGACTAACATCAGAGCTTCAGCTAACCTGGGGAGTCCGGAAAGTGGGACGTGCTTGATTAATTTCCAAGGGCCCAGCTAGGGTCCCTTCTGTAAGGGGGTTGGTCTAGAGGAGGAATTATTTTGGGTCCTACATTTGGCTAAAAAAAAAAAAAAAAAGTGAGGTCACCTCAACAAATGAAAAATAAATTCTTTTTAATTTAGTTTAATAGCTAAAAACTGCTTCAGGACCTGAATATAGAACCCTGTGGGGAAATTCATTGATAAACACAAGTAGGCAGGAAGGATCCACGTGGACCCTAGGGGAATCATTGACCCCCCTTAGCTCTGTTTGACTGCTTGCCTGTGTGGATCTTTGGTTTCTCTCTGTTACTTTCTGGTCTATTGCTATTATTCCCGTTTTCCTCCCCCCTTCCTTTTTCCTTCTATTTTTTTTTTTTTTAAATAGGTGCTGCCAGCTGGTCACTTATTTGCTGGGCATCTTATTCAGTAATTTCCCACTCGCTGTATAGATTGATTCTGTATTACAAACTATCGCTTATCATTCCTGCATCTTTCTGCCTTCTGTTTTCTCTTGTGGCTCTTAGAGACAACATTTTTTCATAGGCCCACAACTTAAGGATGTCAATTTCTATCCCAACTATTTTGTATTCTTCTTCTTTTTTCTTTTTCTTTTTTTTTTTTATTAGTGTTAACTTTTTCCTTTCAGACCTTTCTATAATATTGCTCTCCCTCCTCATAATTCTAGCCTTCTAAATCACTATATATATATATTCCTCCATTTGTTTTCCCAGTCCATTGTAGGAACTCCATATTTTTTCCTAGCACTCTACACTGCCTACTCAAGTTAAATACTCATCTCATTAAGTCTCATTTTGCCCCTCTTCTAACTTTTATCAATATTTCTATTATCCTTCTGCCTTCCTTACATCTTTTCATTCCTCTGGCCCTAACCTTTTGCCTTCAAGGGAACATAGAAAGAAGCAAGGAAATAAAATAAGAAGAAAAACTGCCAAAGAGAAAACTTAACTCACAC
>JAKSZT010053928.1:48739600-48867505 GCA_026826555.1 Tolypeutes matacus | reverse complement strand
TAAGTTCATTGAGTGTGGTGGGCCACACTGTGGGAGATGTTTGTGTTGGATGTGATGGGAGGTGTGGGAGGTGGGCAACATGGGAATCCCAGTGGGTTCCGTGTAATATTTTGGGTAATCTAAGCACCTCTTAAAACATATGTATATATATATATATTTAAACAACATTTTTGTAAGCAAATACACATTTATGCATATATATTTATGTATCATTTTGCAAATGTTTGTATGTATTGTGAGAATTTTGATTTTTACCCATAATAAAAAAAAATAAAAAATTAAATAAAAATAAAAAAAAAAAAGAAAAGAAAATTTTTATTCTAGATTATAGAATAATTAAGGGTTAGGCACAAAATGCAAAAAGGAAAATATAGACTCTGCCAAATTAAAGTATTTGTTCCTTCTAGAAATAATCAGTCCTAAAAATTTTAAATGCTCTATCATTTAAGTTAAAATGAAAGTATTCCATGATTTTGTCATTTAATTGCAAATAGCTGCTTGTTATAACTATCAAAACTTTTTGTGTGCTGCCTAGGTATCCATGTTACATCAGCTAAGCCCCTTGCCTTAACACTGACCTTTAGCCTAGCTAATGAATACTTTTCCAATCCTGAGGCAAAATCTCCCTCAGAATCTACACCTACAGCTGCAGCCACCACCCACACCACCCATATACCTCACCTCAAACCCACAGCTGGTCCCAAAGGATAAGCTAACAATCCTACTGTCCCTAGACCCCCCGTTCCTTCCCCTTTTCACACACATTGTTTTAATCTAACGAATCTTTGACTCCTGCAGGAAATCTACCAACCTCCACCCATGGACTACAGTAAAGGCACAAGCCCACGGGTCCCTCTTGCTCTGATTGTGTGCTCCCACCTCCTGGTTCAGCCAACACAAGTCAACCATGCTTCCTGTCAACATTCTCTGAGACCTGTGACTAAAACACTCTCTTTTCTTAGGAATTATGGCCTCGGTTTCCCATAGTGTCACACCTGACCTAAATCCTGACACAAATTTAAAATTCACATTTAACAATTGGGAACACTATTCAATAATGTCTTCCCTTGAGCAGTAAGAGGTAATTAAAAGGAATGTACATACTTATTTTAAGAAAGAAGCTGAGTACATTTGATATCCTATAAAAGGTATAGTTTTATTTCAGCAGATATTCCTAATAAGTCTTACTTACATAAAACATATTGTTTAGTTTGAAATTCTCTTTATGGATTTAAAAATAAATAACCTGAACATGGTTCTGCGGTGAAAGGTAAAGAGAAAGGCAAGAATTCTTATTGTCAAGCCTATGAGGGAAAGTATTTACATAGACTTCCTCTATAATGACCTGAAGAATACTGAGGTAGTGCATCCGGTTCATTTGAAACACAAAGCTTATCTCTTCTGTTACTGGAGAACACTGCTTGTATTCCTCTGATCACTTTTTTCAAGGTTTCTTTACTCACAGAGAAAGATGGATATTAACAAGTAACAGTTACATGGGCAGTGCCTGGAAGATGTGCCAAAGAAGATGCAAACATTTATAAAAAGTTAAAGACAGAAGGAAGAAAAGTCTCTTTGGAAACAATGAAGCTTTACAGGAAAGTCAGGAAAAATAGGAAATGCTGGGAAAGAAGAGACTCAGGCAAAGAAAACGTGCAGGTAGAATCACAGCCAATTTCCACATCTGTGCAGCTGTTCTGTGTGTTGTCAGTCACATGGAGACTCCTACCCATAATGAACACATTTCAAGCACCTTGATTTACTCAGGATGAAAAAGAAAAGCTTTACGGATAAGAGTGTGGGGGGTGCAGGTACAGGTCACCAATTTGCTTAAACAGAAGGCCCTGCTTTTTAAGCATACTACAGCATTATCAGGTGTTCATTGAGAGTCACCATAAATCAGGGGTCCTTTACCAGGGGTCCACGGGTCCGTGGAAAGATTTCAGGGGGTCCAAAAGCCTGAACTGAAAATTCAAAAAAACATTATTCTTGTGGGGATGTTTTGGTGCAGAAGTGATTTTTTTTTATTAAATAATACACAGAATAGCGTGGACTTAGTATAATTTTAATTTTGATGTAGTGTGTTCTGAGTGCAGTGGATAACTACCTGCAAAAAAAGATTGGTAAGGATGGCAGAGATGGTTTTATAATGCCGTGGGAAAACTCCAATTTCTAAATATTTGCCAAAAAATGACCGTTTGAACAGATGCTGAACTGTGTTAGGTTTACAGGTACTGAAATTATGGGAAAGTTGTAAAACATAATTTTGAACAGTCCTAAAATTTAATTTAAAGAAATGCTGATGTTGAGTGTCACAAAACTATCTGCCACTACATTCTGAGAAGGGGTCCATGGTTTCCACCTGACTGGCAAAGGGGTCCGTGGAACAAAAAAGGTTAAGAACCACTGCCACAAACTGATGCTCTACCAAAATAAAATGAAAGTTCTTTACATTTAGCCAAGTCAGGTATGCCCATAACTTAACGCCTTCGGGATAAAGCATAGCAGGACCAGAGAATTCTCATAAGCATGTTGGTTCATAAATGAAACATGACTTCACATATAAAAACTGAAGAGGAGGCAAAGTGATGAGAGACAGAGAACACCTAAATGAGACAGAGGAGGCACCTGTGCCTTGGCTCTGCTATCAACAATCTCTATGGCCTTGAGACATTCCTCACTCCCATGTGTTGAACAGTAAAAAAACTAGGTTGACTCTAATGTCACCTCTAGTTCAATCTTTCTTGGATTTAATGCATTTCTCACCACCTCTGTAAACAAACACACATACACACACGGACATCCCTATGAAATTGATACTTTATTTCTACAAAAAAGAGATTAAAGGAAAAGTCAAATGAGTGTATATGACTAAGACTTCAAAGTGAGTCAGGAAGTCATCAAAGAGGTAACGCTTAGGCATGTGTCAGCAGGATCTCATAGAAACCAAGGTAGTTACTACCCCCAAATAGTGGGCATCCTGAGGGCTCTGGAGACACCTAGGACCTAAGGTCATGGCAGATAGCTCCAGAGTTTGGTGCCTTGCCAGTGGGCCCTACTTTGGAGTTTGTGCTCCTGAGTGTGACAGAGTTGGACTAAGATATGACTTCTCTATATATGCCTCTTCTGTCCCTTTTATTTGAACCTTTAGTTGGTGCTGGAGTTGATAGTTTTACATCCAAGAGACTTTAATCTCTGGGCTGTCCATGTGCCAGCTGGGCCCTGAAATTCAACAGAGTTGCAATACCTACTTTCAAGTTCATTGGACTCACCCGGGACAACTAACAAGGAGATGATGATGAACAATGCCCAGCCCAAGGAACCGAGAGAGCTCCATCCATCTGCCCCATGGGATCAAAGCCCCCTCTCAATTAGAGGTAGAGTGGGCAATACCATTCCAGAATTCTCAAGATTGGGGAATGAACTACGGAATAAAGTAGTTCCCATTCCCGTGAAAAACCAGATGTTCAGTTTTCCCCCGATTTGATGGATGTTTGTAAATATACTTTCACTTTTTTTCATACTATCTAATTAGCTTATTAAATCAATAACTGTGATTATTTGACTGTTTATTAAATTTGATCATTTACACATCAATTATTGAATAAATTGCTAGTTGTTAAAAAACTTTGTATTTATTACTGGTATTCTACTATAGACTCATTGTGATTCTAGCAATGGAAGAAACTATATCATTCATGTGGAGGCAGTGGCCATTAGAGGTTCTGAGGGCAGAGAGAGGGAAATATAGGTGAAATATGGGGCATTTTGGGGAATTGGGAATTTTCCTGAATGACATTATAATGACAGATACAGGTCATTACATATCTTGCCATAACCTACAAAATTGTGTGGAAGAGAGTGTAAACTACAATGTAAACTATAATCCATGCTTAGTGGCAATGTTCTAAAGTGTTTTCATCAATTATAACAAATGTACCACACTAATGAAAGATGTTGTTAATGTGGGAAAATGTGGGAGGTGTAGGAAGTGGGGCATATGGGAATCCCCTATATTTTTATGTAACATTTATGTAATCTAAATACCTTTTTAAAAATAATATATATATAAAGTATATATACATAAATATATATATAAAAATATATATATATAAAAGAAAGAAAGGCATTGATGTCAGGCATGTAGCCCCTTCCTCATTATTTTTGTTACTAAGTAACTTATGGTATTAATAACATATGGTATTGCCATACCATAACTTCTTTATTCCTGTTTAACATTCCATATATTTAGAACAGGACACTCTGAGACCGAGGACCTCTCCTTCGGGGAACTGGCCACTTTCCCTGGCACAGGCACTCCCATTTCGGAATGCATTGATCATTCATGAGTTGCACAACTGGCATGAGACCTGAGGTTTCAGACTTCCTTAAAAGGGACAGTCCCTTGGCTGCCAGTTGAAATCTTACCCAGCAGATGATGCTTTGCTTGGGACCATGATTCCGATTAGGACTCTGGCCAGTTGCTGAATGGAACGTCCCATTCCCGTGAAAGACCAGATGTTCAGTTTTCCCCTGATTTGATGGATGTTTGTAAATATACTTTCACTTTTTTTCATACTATCTAATTAGCTTATTAAATCAATAACTGTGATTATTTGACTGTTTATTAAATTTGATCATTTACACATCAATTATTGAATAAATTGCTAGTTGTTAAAAAACTTTGTGTTTATTCTAAATTTATCTGTACAAAAATGAGTATTAGCATTTTATTATAATGAAGTTTGCCATTATTTTGTATACAATACAGATTGTTCCTTCTTAAATAAAAAACAAAATATTGGAAAATTAACCAGTGCACAAAACACATATTGTTTTATGAATGTGGATGAAACAGTTCTTCATGAAAAGTGCAATTGTCACAAAAAAAAAAAAAAAAAAAAAAAAGTGCAATTGTCACAGCAATTAAATTCAGGAGGCTAGCTGTACTTTCTTAATTTTCAACTACCTTCCATTGACAGTAATTTTAATCAAACAATTTCTCTCAAAAGTAGTATTATGGAAATAGTCAAATGGAAATTAATATTTTATCAATACACTTTCAAACATCATAAAGTAGATAGAGGACAAGTGGCAAGATGCTTTCAAAGAGTTACGTTTTTATCTGCAAACTTGACAGACATGAAATCTTTGAGGATGATAACTTAATACAACATTCACTGGCAGTTTTAAAGTCAGTCATATTTAAATAGGAGCTTCTTTACTAGACAGTTCTTGAAGAACAAAATCTAAATATTTAAACTCTGAATCTTTTTAACCTTTCATATCTAGTTCCATTTATTAACCCTCTAAATTGAAATATTTAACTTATTATACTGCCATTTTAACATTGTTTTAACTGATGATTCGATTTAAACAGATGACAGGGTTTGGGAAATGTGGCAGTTTGATGTAATTATGAATTCCAAAAATATAATTGAATCATGCTTATAAACTGATCTGTTAATCTGGGCATGATTAGGTTAGGATTAGGGCGTTGAGCCCCACTCCTTGGTGGGGCGGGGAATTGAATATAAAAGGCAAGGCAAAGGAAAGTTGAAGCAGTCTTCTGAGAAGCAGTTTTTGAAAAGCAGTTTTCATGTTGGAGAAAAGGCCCCAGAAGAGAAGTGAGCCATTCGCCTGATAGTCTACAGCTGACCTTGTGGAGGAACCAGAAGAGCTAAGCCCGGAGAGAAACGCAGCCCCAGGAAAAGAGGAACACAAGAAGCCTGAACCCTGGCAAACGTCGGCAGCTGTCTTGCTCCAACACATGGCAATGAACTTTGCTGAGAAGAAACTTAACACTTTATGGCCTGGTATCTGTGGACTTCTACCCTCAAATAAATACCCTTTATAAAGACCAACCCATTTTTGGTATTTCACATTAGCACCCCTTTGGCTGACTAATACAGGAAACAACAATCACATTTCCTGTGAAGAGATTCTGCAAGCAATGCTGCAAGAAAACCATTGGTTTGGAGGTAGAAATCCATGTCTCATGCTTTGTCACATACTTGGTTTGTAATTTGTGTAAAGTCACCATCTCTATTAACTTTCCAGCTCTTATGAGGAAGATAAGCACGGGTCCTATTACACAGGAATTTATATTAAATTAGAAACAATATTCTATAAATTAGTTCTATGCTAATATTTTTATTATCTCCCATTTTGAGAATTACAACAAATAAAAACCTCTAATAATAGATGTATGGTTGAGTTAAGAAAGACACACAGATACCATGGAAATAATTATGTCTTCAGAACTTTGCAGAGTTCCCTTAACACACAGACTCAATAAATGTTTTAGGAATGTCTCCCAGGTAAAGGCACACTTTAAAACACAACCAAAGATTAGGGCCTAAGAAGAAGAAAAGTGTACATCATATTTTATTTCCTTTTTGTCTATGTTAGTCATCCTGATAGCATAATGGTAAAGGAGGCAAAGGGCTTCTCTTGACAATATTCTGGCCTTGAAGTCCTATCCTTAAAATTTGCCTTTTTACTATATCCTAATTATTGGCTAATGTCTTTGTACCTTATAGTTTATTGTTTCTTTGTTTTGTTTTGCTTTTTTGCAAATCAAAGCTTTACATTTAAAAAATCTTAATTGAAGGTTCAGCATCGACAGCAAGAGTAGATTGAATGTGCAAACCAGAACACCGTTTTGTTGTTATCATTATTATTGTTTTTTATTCCCAGTTTTAATAGAATTACCTCAAGTACCAAAGTTAACTAGATTTTATGCTCCTCTTTCTTATTTATTATGTCAGCATATATTGTTCTGATAATTCTTACTAGAAAGCAACATGAACAATCTTACTGTTTTATTATAATTTCCAACAGTAAAATGAATAGTCTATTGGCCAGATCTCATGGCTAATTCCCAGTACATCTGACACCAAATGTTTTCCAAAATGTAATAGCTGATTCATTGAGAAAATGATATTTTTCCAAAGTTAAAATTATCTTATTAAAAGAAACAAAAAACTAATCAAAATATTTTTAAAGTCAATCTTAACAAAGGAGAGGATTTAACCCTATATCAAATAGATGGTGTGCTTGCTGAAAAGCTCACCATTTCATTTTTCTTTTATGTAGGAAACCCTCGAAAATAGTTCATGAGTTCGCTTTTTCATTTATTAACTCAACAAATATTTATTCATTGCCTTCTATTTGGTTGGAACTATTCCAGGTATGAAAATTAACACACTGAACAAACAAATGAACTCCTTGCATACATTGTACTACATACTAGTGGAAGAGACAGAAAATAAATTAACCCTAAAATACAAAGCAAAGCATCAGGTGGTAATATTTGCTGTAAAGAGTGAAGGAAGATGACTATTTCAGACAGTTAAGCAGTTAAGTAGAGATCTGAATGAAATGGAGTTGACATTATTTTTTCCACGCATTTTTACGCACTCCAAATTGATAGGAATATTGAGGGATTCATTAAAGAGATGATTTTGAGTAACTCTTATTCATGCAATAATTTTTATAAATATTGGCTACTTTTTTAAGATCACTATTTGATATTTTCAATTTCTTTTTGCTCTGCAACAACCAATGATAGTTGGGAGACGGTGATGTGTCATTTAGCTTCTTAGTTCAAAGCACCATATTGCTATTGCTATTGCTATACTGAAGCATAGTTGTATTGTTTCTTTAATGAAGGTCCCTTTGTTATTGTTTTGTTGTTGGTTTATTTTTATCTGGCCTCTTCTTATTCTTAGATGTTATCTGTCTTTGTCTCCAAGCTGCCAAACCAAACAACATACAGTGGGTTGGCTTAAACAACAGAATTTTATTGGTTTTCAGACTAGAAGAAGTCTAGAATGGAGACATCAGCAAAGTGATGCTTTCTACACAAAAACTGGGGTCTTCTGGGGCTGGAATCTAGAAAACTTTAGTCCATGCCATTTCTGTCACAAGACAATACACATGACAACATCCTTTATATTCTCCTCCAGTTTCTACTGAATTCTGGCTTCTTCTGTGGTTTTCTCTCTTTATGTCTGAATTTCATTCTGCTTTTAAAGAATTCCAATAATCTGGGTTAAAGCACAACCTTGTTCACTGAGGTGACACAATAACTGAAGTAACATTTTCAAAAGATATTTATTTACAATGAGTGTACACCCACCAGAATGTAGAACAAGACCAAGAACATGGCCAAAATGAGGCACAGTTCAATCCACCATATTATCTGATTAAAATAAAGCCCTGGTGTGATGCTTGGGAACCCTCAGGTTGACCAATATGAGGCATACAACACTTTAGAGTGGCATTCCCCACCCCCAAGAACCTTTGAAAAAGTAGCAAAAACTAGCAGAGCCATCTTCCTTAAAACCCCAGAAAACTGGTTAAGGATTGCAGTAACTAGGCAAATGTCAAATCAAGAAAACACAATTTTAAAAATGGTAGGAAAACTTAAAGTCACCCTTGTTGACCCATCCCTCACCCCTCCATGCTGTGATGTGAAGCCTGCCTGCACTCCCAATGTGAGTTCCTGGCCCTTTTCCGGAGGAATCAGAGAAACTTTTATGTGCATGCTACGGTGCCTGTATATCAGTGTCAATCTATCTGACAGAAGCCTGAAATATTGAACCAAGAAATTCCTTTCTAAGTCATCCACCAGGAACTTTCCCTGCAAGCAGAAGCAGCTTGGGGGTAGCTAAAGCAGTATAATAAACAATTAAGTCAAAGTGGCCTGGGGCAAAGGATTAGGGGCTCTAAGGTAAACAATACAGCAGCCAGAATTGGGAAAGTCTGTTTCCTGGGGAGTAGAGCGGACATTTGAATTCCTGTAAATAGGGGAATTCCTAAGGTCATGAGTGAGCACAAGCCAAAGACAAGATACAGTCTCAGAAAAGATGGAGAGGACCCAGAACTTCACTTTTGACTCAGGTTGATCTTCTTCAGAGCCGATTTGCAAATACTGCCTATGATGTTTCTTTGTTTAGGTTTATTTATTTTTGTTAACTCCTGGCACTAAAGGAAACATCTGTCATATAATTATCTATATATAAACTTAAGAACAAGCAGATCAGAGACTAAATCCCAGAGTTAGCTCTATAAAATATTCAAATGTAAAGTGTGTGACAAATATTATGGCTCACACAAAGGAACACAATAAAAATTAAGAAACCATCAATAAGGAATACAAGAATTTGGACAAATCTGACAAAGACTTTAAAAAATTATCTTAAATATACTCAAGGAGATAAAGGAAAATACTGAAAAACAGGAAGACAATGAATGAACAGTATGAGAATCTCAATAAAGATATAGAAATTTTAAGATAGAAGCAAACAGAAATACTAGAGTTAAAGACCACAATAACTGAGACAAAAATTCCCTAGAGAATTCAACAGCAGATTGGAGCTGACAGAGGAAAGAAGCATTGAACTGGAATACAAGGAAATTTAAGTGATTCAGACTGATGAGCAGAGAAAACAAACAAGAAAAAAAGTGGCCAGAACTTTGGAGACATGTAGCATGCCATCAAGCATGCCAATATATGCATTATGGGAGTTCCAAAAGGAGAAGAAAGAGACAAAGGGGCAGAGAGAATATTCAAAGAAACAATGGCTGAAAATATACCAAATTTAACAAAAGCAATGAATATACACATTCAACAAACCCTATGAAGGCAAAATAGAATAAACTTGAAAAAAAACCAGGCCTAGAAACAAACTACCAAACTGTTGAATGCCAAGGACAAGGAGAGTTTTAAAAGCTGTAAGATAAAAACAATGTGTTATGTACAAGGGAGCCCCAATAAGGATAAATGCTGATTTCTAATCAGAAACTATGGGGGCAAGAAGGTAATGGGGTAAAATATACCAATAATGAAAAAAAAATGTCAACCAAGATTTTTAAAATTTTATTTCGGTGAGATTTTCTTTCAAAAGTGAGGGAGAATTTATGACGTTCCAGATAAACAAAAGCTGAGGGTATTTGCCAATCCTAGCTCTGCCCTACAAGCAATGTTAAAGGGGATTCTTCATACTGAAAGAAAAGGGCACTATATAACGGATCAAAGCAGTACAAAGAAATAAAGACCTCCAGTAAAAGTAGCCATATAGGTAATTATAAATGCCAGTACTATTGTATTATATATTGTATTATATTTTTGGCATATAAACCAACTTTTTACTACTTTCAGTTTCTAAAATAACAAATATGTTAAAAGTAATGATAAATCTATGATTTTGGACATAACGTATAAAGATAAAATTTGTAACAAATACAACAAAAAAGGTGGAAAGAGAGTATTGGAGCAGTATTTGTGTACACTATTGAATTTAAGTTGGCATCAAATCAAATGTCATTGTTACAGATTTGTAATGTTAAATTTAAGACTCATGGTAACCATAAAGAAAATATTTGAAATATATATTGAGAAGAAAGTGACAAGGGATTTAAAATAATACACTACTCTAAATCAAATAAATATGAAAATAGGCCTTAATGGAAGAATTGAGGGACAAAAAGATATAGGACTTACAAAAATCCAAATGACAAAATAGCATAAAAATGTCCCACATTATCAGTAGTTACTTTAAATATAATTGGATTAATCTCCCATCTAAAGGCAGAGATTGGCAGAATGGATAAAAAGCTTGACCCAACTATATAATATTAAGAGACTCACTTTAAATTCAAAGAGATGAGTAAGTTGAAAGTAAAAGGATAGAAAGAAGTATACCAAGCAAAGAGTAATTATGTCAATTTGAAACTTTTGTAGACTCATAAAATCCTCTTAAAGGTAATCCATTCCTGTATATGTAAACCTATTTTAGGTGGGACAATTTGATGAAATTACTTCAGTTAAAGGCCTTTGATTAGATGGCATGACCTAGAGTGGTTCTTAATCCTCTTATTGGAGTCCTTCAAAACAGAGGAATAAAAGCCACAGCTACACACAAACACACACACAAAAAAAAAAACAAATAGAAAAAGAAAACCTGCAGAGACAGAGGGAAACTCAGAAGCTGAAATCAACGGAATACAGAAGCTGAACAGAAGCTACTTGAATGAGAAGCTGAAAACAACAAGGCCCAGAGCAGAGAGAAGAGAAGAGTGGATGGCCATGCCTGATCACCCACAGCTGCAGCTCAGGGAGAAAGGATTTCCTGATTGTGCCTTGAATTTTACACTTTCATGACATCAGAACTCTAAGCTTTAAACCCACATTGTAAAAGCCAACCCATTTCTTGTATCTTGCTCCCAGCAGTTTTTAGAAAACTAAAATTGTAACCAAGAAGAGCTGGAGTAGCTACATTAATATCAGATAAAATAGTCTGTAAGTCAAAAACTATTACAGGAGACAAAGAAAGTCACTATATACTTATAAAAGGGTCACTTCAACAAGAAATATAACAATGATAAATATATATGCAACTAACAAAAGAGTTCTAAAATACATGAAATAAATATTGACATATTTGGAGGAAGAAATAGCTCTACATTACAAGTAAGAGACTTCAATGCACCAATCACAGTAATGGATAGAACATTTAGACAGAAGATCAATAAGGAAATAGAATACTTGAACAACACTATAAAACAACTAGTTCTAACAGACATATATGAAAAACTTCATCCAACAGAAGCAGAAGACACATTCTTCATTAGCATACATTGGGTCATTCTCCAGGATAGATCTCCAGGAAGTCTCAATAAATTTAAAAAAAATTAGAACCAGACAATGTATCTTCTGTGACCACAAGCAAATGAAGCTAGAAATTAGTAACCAGGGAAAACTGGAAAAATTCACAAATATGTGGAAATTAAACAAAATACTTTTAAACAACCATTAAGTCAAAGATGAAATCTTATTAGGAAATATCTTGAGGTGAATGAACAAAAACACAACCTACCAAAACCTATGGGATACAGCAAAGGCAGTGTTGAAAGGAAAATTACACCTCTAAATGCTTACATTAAATAAAGAAGAAAGATCTCAAGTCAGACACGTAACTTCACACTGGAGGATCTAGAAAAAGAAGAGCAAACTATTCCTAAAGTGAGCAAAAGGAAGGAAATAACAAAAATTAAACTGGAGATAAATTAAATAGAAAATAAACAAACAATAGAGAGAAACAGTGGAACCAAAAATTGGTTCTTTGAAAAGATAAATAAGCAAGCACACTACACACAGTGACCCAAGAAGAAATAGATCTCAATGGATCAATAATAGCTGAAAAGATTGAATCAGTAATCAAAGAGTGACAAAAAGAATGACCCAAGGACCAGAGGGCTTCACTGGTAAACTTTACCAAATATTCCAAGAAGAATTAATACCTATCCTGCTCAAATTCATCCAAAAACCTGAAGCAGAAGGAACACTTCCTAAATAATTCTTTGAGGCTGACATCACCCTAATAGCAAAGCCTTATAAAGTGACAATAAGAAAAGAAAATTACAGAAAAATATCCCTTAAAAATATAGATAAAAAAAGCCTCAACAAAATACTAGCAAACCAAATCCAACAGCACATTAAAATAATTTATATCATGATGAAGTGGGATTTATCCCACGTATGCAAGAGCAGTTCAACATAAGAAAACATACCACATTAATAGGAAAAAAAGAGGAGGAGCACATTATCTCAATTAATGTAGAAAAGGCATTGGAGAAAATCCAGCAAACTTCTTTAATAAAAACACGTAGAAAAGTAGGAATAGGAGGAAACTCCCTCAATCTTAAAAAAAGCCATATATGAATAACTCACAGCTAACATCATAAATACTTTTATAGTTCAAACATGAATGGTGAAAAATTGAAAGCTTTCCTCCTCAGATCAGGAACAAGACAAAGATGCCCATTGTCACCACTGTAAAAAGGAATGGAGTTTTTATAAATGTGACCAAATGGATGGACCATGAAGACATTATGTTCAGTGAAATAAGACAGAAATGAAAAGACAAATATTTTGTGATCTGACTGATATGAAACAATTAGAAGAACAAATTCATGGAGTCAGAAACTAGAATACAGTTTACTGCAGGCCAGGGTGAGAGGAAGGAATGAAAAGTTAATTCTTAAATGGTACATGCTTTGTGGCTGGAGTGATGGAAACATTTTGGTAAGGTATGGTAGTGATGGTAGTAAAATATTGTGACTATAATTAACACCACTAAATTTTATATTAACATGCAGTTAAAAGGAGAAACTTTAGGTTGTATATATGTTACTAGAATAGAATGTTAAATAAAACAAAAACAAAACTTTGGACAATGCAACAGAAACAGTGAAACTTAATGTAACCTATGGACTGCAGTTTATAGAATACTTATAGTAATGTTGTTTCATAAACTGTAACAAAGACACCACAATAGTGCATATGGTTAAAGATAGTTTTCAGAAAACTGTGTGTATGAGGGGAACTTTGTATTTTTTTCTGTAAACCCACAACTTCTATCATAAAAATATCTTAATTGAAAAAAAAATAAGGTCATATTCTTTGGCTATTCTTTCTTTCCCTACCCCACCAAGCCTTAGCTAAGGGACTTCTTCACTTTCCAGCTACCTAACTCTACCCCAGAATGAACCTTTCAAGCTTCTACTTTTTGTCCTGTACCTTTTCCAGGAGGACGTCTTTTGTCTCACATATAGCCAATGATCTAATCCACCAGGTGTCAGAATTCTTCTCAATGTTCTCCACACAGGATCCATCCTCCCCTTCTGCCAAGAACCCAGATGATGTTATCTGTATTCCAATACCATAATCCTACATTCCTTTTCTCCCTTTGAAGCAATAGCTACCTGAAGCTTGTTCTAACAGCTTATTTTTTAAATAAAATTTTATTGCTTTATATCATTCATAACAATATACAATAAGTGCACAAAAAAAGTTGTGAATTTACAAAACAAACATGCGTATCATCTTACAGCCTCCCATTCATCATCCCGCCAACAACACTTTGCATTGTTGTGAAACTTCTGTTACAAACTATGAAAGTGTTGCAGCAGAAATGAAACTTAGACGATGAGAAAACCCAAGCGGCACTCGGAGAGGTGGAGGAACTAATTTTTATTACACATGGGCCCAGAGGAGAGTCAAGTCTCCAAAAATCTGAGCCCCGAGCCTTGGCTTACGTGAGTTTATACAGGGATCATTCACGGGCAAATTTTTTATCACACAGGCTAATTCTTTAAGCAATCAGGCAGGCAGGGTTTACAGAAGCAGAAGTGTGAGTTAGCATATCTTTTTAAAACAGAGGGCTTCGGTTGCAGGTGAGGACAGAGGCTTTTGTTTTCTTAAAGTAAGGGGTCTCAGTTAAATGGGTCTCTTTCCAAGGCTGTAGGTTTCAGCTAAGGGGGAGGAGAAAGTGTTTTTATGTTCTTAAAACTGTGGGTCTCAGCTAACTAGGAGGAGAGAGAGCTGTTAAAGAGGCAGCAGCAATTTCTTCATCAAAAGAACATCTTTAAAATATTACTATTAACTGTAGCCCATATCTTCCATTGGGTGTATTTTCCCCCAACCCACCTAATTATTAAAATGTTGTATTAATATTACTTGTTTGTCATTGTTCATGAGAGTAATTCTCATATTTGTCCTGTTAACAGCAGTCCGTCTTCCACCACTGGATTCCCTGTATTATACAGCCCCATGCCAACAACTTAATCTTTATCGTATCTATCATCTTTTAGTATCAAGATGCATGACTGGCATCCTGCTCAAGAATCTTCTGTTGGTGGAGATTAAAAAAATCTTGATCCTCACTGACACTCATCAGCTAGTGTGAGCAAAATGTCAGCGGGATTGTATTTTGTTATGCGCCTACTAATTAATTAGTAGTTTTGCCTACTAGCAAAACTAACCAGTGGAAACATGATACAGGTCAAGGCCTATCAAGCCACTTTGGAAAGTGTAAATATATTTATAAACTGTTCAAAATACATTACTGTTACACTTGCAGTGATCTCTGCTTTTAAATGGCAACTTCCTTTTAGTTTATTGGCCCCTAACAATTTGTCCTCAAACAGGATTTCCTATTGGTTAAAAGCCAGAAACCAAAAACATTTTGAACTTTGGTTCAGAGACATCAGAATCTCAAGCATCTTCTTAATTCATATACATAAATTAATAAATATTTTTGAAATATTTGCATGAGTAACCTCAAAAAAGATTCAGAGTTTCTGGGAAAAATAAACAAATTACCCAGGGACTCTGTGATTGACAAAAAGTGCTATTATAATACATTGATCAGTGAGAATATTTTTAATTGATTATTAATATGAAACAAAAAGTGAAACCCTTTGCTTTCTTAATTATGTTCAATGATCTTAGCAAAAAGCAGGTGCCTTGATCTAATTTAGTGAAAATAAACTCCACTTTAATTATATGAGTTTCTTCCAATTTCTAAGTGTAGAACTTAAACAAATGAGTTACTATTTAAGGTCAAAACAGGACTAATCTTTGAAAGCATAGACTTAAAAAGAAAAAAGAAGAGGAAGAGAAACACACATGCTGGGGCTGGAGGCAAGATAAGGAGAGGGGCATCGGTCAAGAAGAAATGAGAAAAGAAGAAAGGAGTTGAAAGCAAGAACAAAATGAGAGACTAAAGTGACCAGAACTTAGGTCACTCTGTTTAGACTTGAGATAAATTTGTTTAGGAAGCCTATGATGAATAAAGAGCATAGAGTTCCTTTTTACTCCTTTCACAGTACTTTATCATTTACTATATAGCATAAGATAAAAGGTGATCATGGCATTTGAGTATTACCAGGTAAGGGAGGAAACTGGCAGCAAGTAATAAAAAATATTCAAGTAAGCAAATCAAAACTACAGTATCATGTGTAGCCATATGTTTATCCGTAGATACACAGACAGAAAGAAAAATCTCTTAAGCAGACCTGTAAATCTGTTTTATTTTAAAACATTATTTAACAGTGAAATAACAAGTACACATAGGCATGCTTTTTTAATCTTGCCTAGACTACCACAAGAGCATTTCCTCTCTCCTTAACTCTAATCTTGATCCTCCAATTTATCCTCTGAAATAAATTTGTCCATTTTAACAGTACTAGTTAAAACCCAAACATGAAGCTATTGTAATCTTTCTAAAACAGAAATTAATTCTATTTTACTATTTTATTATTATCCTGATTATTCTATTGCTTCCTTTCGGATAAAGCATAGAATTATTAATTAAAAGGCCTTCCAAGATCTGTTTCTTGTCTCCTTCTCTAAGCCTATGATGTCCTTAATGCCTGGAACAGATCCCCACAATGTTCCACCTGCCACATAAACATAAATCTATTGATCCTATTGATCCTTTGAATCTCAGTTTAAATTATATCCTCACAGACGCTGCCATAGACCTCATGTACTTGTGTTTCCCAAATCTGCCCTATGATAAGAATCACCTGTGGTGCTTGTTAAAGAACAGAAAATCCTGGGCCCCACTTTCCATCTGATAAATCCACATCTTCAGAGAAGAGCTTTTAGCAACCACTGCAGGAGACATTATCAGATAAGAATAAAAAACAATGCCCTAGTCCAGTGGTTCTTAATCAGGGTGATTTTGCCCCCAGGTGTACTTGACAATATCTGGGGACAGTTTTGATTGTCACAACTTGGGGGGTGCTACTACTGGCATTTAGAGGGCAGAGACCATGGATGTTGCTAAATATCCTGTGATGCACAGGTCAGAACCCTCTCAACAAAGAATAATCTGGCCCATAAGGTCAATAATGTCCAAGATGAGAAAACTTTCCTAGATAAGTGGTTCTCAAACTTCAGCCATCTTAGAATCACCAGGAGAGCTTGTCAAAACACAGATTGCTGGGCTCCATCCCCAATATTTCTGACTTGTAGGTCAGAAAGAACTTAATAAAACATAACATTAAATTTCTAGAAAGTCTTTTTATTAGTGAGAATTTAGAATAAAAAGACAACCTAAAAAGGGATAAAGAAGCAAAATAATGTACAGTGCAGGCCAATAGCCTCGATCATTGTTACAGATCTTTACAATAAAAAAATGCAAAGTGTTTGAGCATTGATAAGCAACTGCAAGAATCAGAAGACAATAGCAAGATTCAAACGCATCTAAACTTGAAAAGAGAACAAAAACATGGAAAACATAGTAAAATGTATTCCAATTATAAATATAAAAGTATAGAAAGCAAGTAAAGAAAAAATGAAAATGAAAAGGTAGATTTTATAAAAGTAATATGAAAATTTAATAGATATAAAATGTCATATAGATTAAAAACCCAGTGGATTAGTTGCACCAGTAGTATTAAGACCAGAATATAGAATTAGTGATTGAAAGCATGGAACTGAGGAAATTTTGAGAATGTAGAATAAGAAATAAAGATATAGTGAGTCTGAAAGAGAAAGCAAGAGACATGGAGGACAAAATGAAGTGAGACCTATATCTAACAGAAATTGCAGAAAGATAGAATAGGTAGAATGCAGAAGACACAACATATAAGAAAATACTGGATGAGTTTTCCAGAGCTGATGAAACATAATGCAGATTGCAGAAGCATAGTAATTCCTGAGCAAGACAAATAACATAAATCTACACCTACTTAAGTCATCTTGTAGCTGCAAAATATCATGTATAAAGAAAGAAAAGGTCTTTTTTTAAAAGAGACAATTTGTCTTCAAAACTTTTTTCTGCAGCATATAAATAAATATAAAAGAAAATATATTGTAAAATAATAAAACATACATAACACTAAACAAGAAGAAAGGAAAATATAGATAAAAGGGAAGATGTAAAGAAAAGATGGAGGGCAATAAAATAGATAAATGCAGCTATATATGGCTGATATGATTGAATTTGCCCTTGAACTTTCTGAAAACCAAACAAGAGAAATACAATGTCAACCCAATAATCCCTGTTATGTTAAAGAAAGAAACATATACATTCTTTAGGGAAGATATACTTTTCTTGCACAAAAATTCATGCTTCATGTAATATATTTCATGTAATATATGGATACGGATATCTGCAAATATATATACACACACATATATATATACAAACATACATACACACACACACACATGCATTATCTTTCTTTCTAAGTGACAAGTTCCTCCAAGAAAGTAGTTTATTTCATGGGTAAAGAACTAAGAAAAAATTGGAATTCAAAAGCTCCAGTTGATTCATAAGTAGATTAGAAAAAGTGGTATCTAGAGGAAAGTTGCAATGACTACTGAAATAAAACACAAAACCAGCAACTCTGCAATTCTAAAGAGGTAATTCATTGAAAAATAAAATTTAGATGGAAAGCATAACATTTCTTTTTATTTTTTTATTATTCACACAACTTATGATCAATCCAAATTGTACAATCAATGGCTTTCGGTATACTCAGAGAGTTGTGCATTCATCACCAAAATCAATTTTAGAATATTTTCATTGCTCTAAAAAGAAAATCCCTTTACCTTTTACACCCATATCATTGCCATTTAGCATTGTTTAGGTACATTTTTTTATAACTGATGAAATAATATTAAACTATTTCTGTTAACTATATCCCATAGTTTGCATTAGATGTATTTTTCCCATATACAACCTTATTAATAACACTTTGTAATAGTAACATATATTTGTTCTAGTTTGTGTAAGAACATTCTCATATTTGTATTACTAATCACATTCATCATCCATAACAGTCCCATGTTTCATCCTCTAGCTTTCCTTCTAGTGATGGACATGGCATAAAATTTCCCTTTTCAACCATAATCACTCACACAATTCAGCAATGTTAATTAAACTCGTGATAATGTGCTCCCAGGACCTCAATTCATTTCCAGACATTTACAATCAACCTTATTAAAAAGTTCTGCACAGAATAAGCATCAGGTCCCCATTCTCTACCCTCATTCTATCTTCTGGTAACATTAACTCCATGTGTTTTCTCATAATACTTAGTTCATATTAGTGAGATCATAAAATATCTGCCCTTTCTAATATCATCTAATTATCAAGTTTCATATAATCTCTTCTTCTAGAACTTTTGCTCTGTAGATTTTCTGTTTAAAATATCTACCCCAAATCTTCACCAAGAGCTGTATTTTGCACTCCAACTCTGAGCAACTACTTGGGTAAATATGTGCATTGCATTTCATATGCAGTTCACTTATAGTAAACATTTCTGAAATCCTGTTTTGTTAGCTGTGTTATGCATGGTAGTTTTTCCAAGATAAAAATCTCACTAGTTTTTATTCCAGATCTTATTTTATTTGAAAATTCACCCATATTAATAGGCACTGCTTTTCTCTTCTCTTAAGGTTGGACTCCTAGTCATATAAAATACTTGTTTCTTTTAATATCTACTATATGAAAAATACCACTGTTCAATCTTGAAGTACTTGAATGTCAGGTGTTTGGTGCTACATGGTGCAGAAAATGCATATAATAACTCAAAACACATGTGCTATAAAAGAAATTATATTTTGTGGAACACTAGGGAAAATTTAGAGAAGGGTCAAAGAATAGAAGAGCATTTCCAGATGTACAAGGAATAGAGATGGGCATATTAACAGTAATAGGCATAATAGTCATAAAATCCGGATAATAGATATGTGTAAGCTTTTGAAGGATTGAAAAAAAACATACTTCTACAAAAGTGGAATTGAGAATACAAGACTGATTGGTGTTTAAAAGGAAGAAAAAATGAGAAATAGGACTTGACCAAAACAAATTTTCTCTTATTATTGATACACAGCATGAACCTACTTTCAAGGCCAAAATTCAACCTGTGACACATATTTGTCTTTTCTAAAACTGTCCTCATGTTTCTCAATTCATTTATTTTAAGTTTCAAAATTCTTTAGAACTCTTCAGTCTTCAGACTTTCACAGAGCAAATTACTTTCCCTGCCTCTTTAAAGCCACAATATCTTTTCATAGGGCCTAAGTAAATGCTCAGTGATATTGTACTATAGCTGACCATAGTCTACAAATGTCCATTCCCTTTCTAAGTCTACCAAGCTTATGATCCTACATTGCTCTCTATGGTATTAGAATTACTGCCATAGATCCATCCTCAGAAGAGTCAAATGATAGCCTTCAAAAGGGTATTTTACTCCAGCATATTTACACAAATGCATGGCATTAGGTTTTCCACACGACAGAATATATGGCTGGGTTCAGAATAGGTGATCAAAAAAGACACCCCTTCTGATAGAATTCTGATCAGAATTATGTAAAATGGGTGTGTCTTTCAAGTACCTAAAAAAGGCAGGTCATTCTGGGGAGAGAAAGCCCTGGAAGTAAAGGCTTGGCCTCTACTTTTTTTTGAATGGAGATAACTAGCCTTCTGCATTCCCTTTGGGCATTATTTCATCTTTATTTTGGCATATTCTTCCCTTAAAGGCTATCCCACATATTCATTTCAAACAAGTGAACAAGTAATCATTGTACACAATTGGAGAAAAGAATGCAAATTCTTCCGCGGAATTTTGTAAGAATAAGAATGAAACAATAAGAGTACAAGAGTTAACGCTAATTGAGATCTTATTTCTTGCGAGCCACTCGGCTTAGCACTATATATATATATTTGGCTAGCAAATATATATTACCTTGTTGGATCTTCTCATCAGCCCTTTTAGAAGACATTAGTTTCAGTTCCACGATATACATGGGCATGCTAAGGATTTGAGAGGTTAATTAAGCAGCATGCCAAATTATCATGGACGTGGCAGGAATTCAAACCTAGGTTCATCCACCTTTCCGGAGTGTGAGCCCTTAAATACTTTACCACGTACTGTAGAATAGGCTGAGATTCAAAATCCAATCCATGTTCTTGGATTTTATTGCAGAGCATGTTTCTTTATTTTAAATAATTTCCAAAGAGCTTAGGTAGGCTAAATAAACCATTTTTACATACCCTACTTTTTAAAATCAGGCAAAAAAAATTACTTTATACTTTTGAAGATAATAGCAAAGACACTCAGGCACTTAAAAAATAAATTTAACTTGCAATTAATAAAAAAAAAAATCTTCAAATAGTACAATGTTTTAGGGGTAAGCACAAGGTGAAAAAATGAATTGGTACATTGGATTACATTTCTATCACATTATTCATTACTTTAAAAGGAAAAAGGAAACAAATGAAATTTCCAAAATATTCCCTGGAAATATAGAACATATATGTACTCTTGACAAAGTGTGTGTATTTTTTTAACAGCAAAAACATCTTTTCTTGGCGAATAAAATATTCCTCTAGAAAAAGGAAAATAATTCACTTAGTATTACACATAAAGGAAATGTTTAAGTGATCTGCAATGTACATAATCCCTAACTCCAAGAAAAATCAAAGATAGTTGAACAAATATTTCAAGTTGAATATGAGCCTAAAGGTGGAGTAGGTAAACCCACAGCCTAAAAGACATTGGCAGAGGGCACTCTTCTACGGTCTAGAGTACAGAGACAGCAAGATTGTCCCATTCCCCATTAACAGTTTCTACAGCTCTCACCAAAGATCTTGAGACACAACAATCCAGAGCTACAAAGGAAAGATTGCCCCCAAATTGATATACCTATTGCATAACAAGCCTGAATGAGAAACCAACTCCAGCATTAACTCCACTGTGAAGTTGTCTTGAGCTCTTCCCCCAAGATGAGTTTATCAGCCCTGTATGTATTCCACCCTATGTTTTAGGCTATGTGTGTTCTATAGTTCTATGATTGCAGCTGTCTCCCCATTTTAGCTGAGCTGGCAGCTTCTTAAGGACATATAAACTATTGGATTCATCTTGGCATTCCCAGCACCTAGTTCAAAGTGTGGTAAGTAGTAGGTGCTTAATCAATCTTGTTCAATGATAAAGGACACGATTTATTCCACCATACATGAGCCAGGGTTTCAGAAGCTTGGGGGATGAAGATTGAAATAATTTTTCAAATCTCCAATTACAGATTTGAACTAGATATAATAACATGAACTGAAACTAAAATTATCCAGAAACTTTAATTCAAGCAATAGACTTTTATTTTCCCTTATCATTTTACCTATTTTGTTGTTGTTGCTCACTATTGTCTTGTTATCTAAATTATATTACCAACATCCTCTATGTATATGTCCACCAATATTTTTAGAGTTCCTTAATATATACTACCATTTCTTTCTGACACAAACTGAGCAGAAAGCTATTATCAGAGTACTTTTTAAAAAGTGAGTCAAGTATATAGAAGACGTTATTTGTCTAAATAGGGAATGACTGTGAGTGTCAGGATGGGATTCAAGTCTCCAGTAACTTACAAAAACTGCTAAAACAGAAATTTGCATTTGGATCTGAGCATGGTGATGGCAGTCATGATATATGAATGACACATGAAGAATAAATCTTAGTTAAATAAAGTTAAGATAGAAACTCAGTTAGACAACTTTGACATTGAAAATACTGGTCCTTTTATATTTGAGGGATAAAAAACTAAATGTAGTTCATGTAAGAAATGAGCAGAATAGAGAGTGTATTCAATTTGTGAAGCCCTGTGGGCAGTTCTAGTATAAAGGGCAATCATATGTTAGCCTGATGTTTTAATTTTAAAGAGAAGTCAAGAGAATTTAGAACATTCAGTGAATATGAATCTTAAACTAGAACAAAAAAATGTGTTATAACATGCAGAAGAGTCAAACTCAAAAACAGCATCTTGCTAATGGAAAAAATGACATGACGGAAATATGAAAATTTATATTTTACTTACGTAAGTATTATTTTACCTTCAGCCTTGGGTATTTCCTTTTTTATATGTACATACATATATTTATTTATTTACTTAAACACATGTACACAGATATACACACCTGCACAAATTGTCGAATCAGCCCCTGCCCTAATTTAGAAAATGATTAAGATTACAGAAATCAAAGAAATTCTCTTTATTGTTTTGAATTGGCAATAAATATATAGAAAACTCAAATGACAATAATATTGATTGTATTCATGCATTTCTAATGCATCAATATGAAGGCAGAGAACATACATTTTTCATAGCCCTGAAACACTTATAAAATTTATGACATTAGACCACAAATAAAATCTTAATAAATAATGAAGAGAAATACATAGACTAAACTCTTTAATCACGGCTGTTAATTCTATTATGACGTGGGCTGTCACTCAAGGGAACAAGGATGTTTCCAGTCCTGGTGACTGAGACCCTTTGACCCATGCTGGGGGAAAGGTTGGGATGTGTTTGATTTAGATGAGAAGCTGCATCCAGGCCCATCACTACGTCCAGAAAGTGGGAGATATGCTGCCAATTTTGGTAATAAAACCATGCTTCTGTTGGGGCTCATAAGGCAAAAGGATTGAAGACACATGCAGTAGGGGGTAAACAAGAAAGGGAAATAAAGATGTCCATAACTATATCCATGATTTTATCAAGCTGCAGGATTTCTCAGCCTTGGCACTATGGGCATCCTGGACCAAATCTTTGTTGTGGGAAGGCTGCCCTATGCATTTTAGGATATTTAGCAGCATTGCTGGCCTCTACCAACTAGAACTCATTAGCACCTCCATCTCTGAGTCATGACAATCAAAAACGTTCTCCAGATATTGGCAGCCATTGCCCAATGTCCCCTTAGGGGCAAAAGTGTCCTTGGCTGAGAACAAATGAGTTATCTGTAGAATCCCACGTACTCACTAGCATAAGCCTTTTAAACCCGGGCCCCTCAGAGGTATTTCAAAGGATTTCAAGTTCACAAACGTATACTTCAATTAACCAGTTAATTATGTCATCTGTTCATCAATAGCATTATATAAAATGACAGAAAAAAATGTCCCCTCTAAATGATCAGGTCTGACCCCATAGTGTCACAGATGAAGAAGCTTAGACCCATGCTGAATGACTTGCCAAAATTCCTTCACATAGGTACATAGTAGCAAAACCAGCACATACACATATACTCTATTGTATATGTTTCTCATTTGAAATCAAGTCTTTAATTTCAAGCATTATTTCCTAGAAGAAATTGCCTCTGCTTTCATTCAGATTTTCACCTATTCCATAATAGCTTAAAGAAAATACTAGTCAACTGATGAGGCCTACCATGAATCTGAGCATTCTAACTAATATAATTAAGTGAACTTGGCCACAGACGTGGCTTTTCCTGAAGAAGGGCGATGGATGGATAACAGTGAGTCCCAACATAGAAAAATAGAGTATCGATCTTGACTACATCGTCTGAAATCCCATTTTGAGTTAATGGTGTTTTGTCTGCTTTTCTACTTGGAGTATGGGTAATTTATACAGCTTTGATTATTATGCTTACCAGCATGATTTTTCTCAGACTAAAGTACATGAGCTTCCTGATCCGCTTTGAAAACAGCTTATTTGTCTTATTAGCTATATTTCTGGCATTATTATAATCAAATCCCAAATCCAACTTCATCGGCATCCTGCAGTAATGAAGATCCAGCATATTCGATTTTAAAAAGGAGTTCACATGAATATTTAGACCTGCAAAATAGAAGTACCTGCTTCTGCTATTTTTAAATCCAGATTTCCAAAGAGCCAAGAAATAATGTTGTGCCTAGAATGGAGAGTCAACATTTAAAGCATGGGCCTTTGCGGGAAATTAGTTCACAGACACAAAGTGATCTGGCCAGAACACCAAAGTTGTCCAGGAGGGAATACGATTATCAAGATGGACAGATCAAGGCTTGTGGAGGAGAGAGGGATTTGCTGTAATTTGTCATGATCATTTTTAGATTCCCGTACAAAAACTGTTGGATTCTCTGGCTGAAGTTATAGGAACCACTTGTTTGTTAGCCAATCCCACCTAGAGACCACTGGCCTCAGGCAGGCCAGTTGAAGTAGCATCATCCCTACAGCTTTAAGAATCACACTTCATTCTTATAATGCATGTGTATTCTGAACCTTATCTAGATCCTCACTTACTAACATACAGAATTTTTATTGGGACTCCTGATTCCACGGTGCTTCTAACCTAAGTTGGCATAACAGACCCCACTGAGGTCACTGACCTTTTATCCCTGGTTGCTTCACTTCATTTTCTACCCCTTCTTTCCTGTCCCCATGCAAATGTGATGCCCAGCTGCTAGTATTTGCCCTTTTCTCCATGACCCAGGGGCATTAAGGGGCTTGTCCTCTAGCCTCCTGAAAACCTTGTGTCTGTCTTGATTGCTGATTGATCACTTAGTTCTCTGGCCAGGAAATGCCATCTAATATTTATCATAGCATCACTGGATTGCTTTTCTTTTCCACGATATTAGTTCATGAAGAATCACAACACATGGACTTGAATAACAGCCCTTTTTAAAAAATGAATCTCTACTTTGATGTCATCTGATATTCATTCTCTTAAAAAGCTAATATTATATCTATTTAACCAACCCAGTATAATGTGCCTGGCAGAATATTGTATACAGATGGGTTCTTAATAAATGAGGAGAGAAATTTATGCTACCTTCCTCAAATACGTTTCATTTAAGTTTTCTGAGTAACTGAGCTATCTTTAAAAATTAAAAAAAAAAAAAAGAGAAGTAAAGAAAAAGTGTTCCCATTTAAGTTATACTTGTCAAATTCTATGAATCAGGAGTCGAGTGAGCAGTGAAACACAGAGCAATTTGTTCGTCTACCATTTCGTGGATCTTCACAGTGTGCTGTCTTTATTAAAGTCATATATGAAAAGAATGCCATTCTTGAAAAAGTACTGCCCGAGGCTTTTCAGTTAGAAAATTCAATACAAAAGAAAAACAGGATTATCAATTTAGCTGTTTCTTCCTATGTGTTGTAAAAGGAGTGCTATTTTCTAATCTGCTTCTCCTAGGATATATTGTTTTGTACTACTCGGTATATCCTATTTCTAGTTAAGAGCTGAATTCACAAATATTTGAAACATCTGTCAATGACCATTAAAATCAACCTTGATGAAGAGGAGTCAGGGTGTTACTGCTATCCATTATTTTTTCAATGTTAAAATAATCTCATTTCTCCCCACACCACAGTAATAGATACAAATATCATGCTTTATATCTGTGTTGCATAACGTTTCACATTAGTTCCATATCCCTTAATTATTGGGTAAAGAATAATGGCTGAAATAGATCTGATAACATGTTAGTGATATTAGTGTTTTTTTTTATTCCAAATTTCCTTACAATATTGGAGCCTCAACCCCTGTTATTCAGTTAAAGCTAACTAGCAAACTCATCAATTTGTGAGGCGATCTGTTTAACCAATGGGCAGATCTGCTCATTAGAAAATCTTTTCTTAGATTGAACCCAAATGTACCTCCCTTTAATCGCCACCTGCAGGTCCTAGTTTATTCATGAATTTAATTTATTTTCTATGTGCCAATTTATTTTTTAGAATTTGAAAATGGATATCAGGAAGTCCTTGTGTTTCCATCTCTTTTTAAGAGATGTTCCTCCACAACAAAATTCTTCCTTCAACTTTTTGTGATATATAGGTGCTCCACCCTTCTGGTCACACTGCCCTAAACATGCTCCCAGTTGTTTACATGCATTCTTTTTCTTTTTCCTCTTGACTTTATTTTGTACATTTAATAATTGAAAATACAAACAATTTAAAACTAAAAAGTAAACACAGATTAATAAATATATACATTTCTCAATTAAATGTACTGGATACATATAAAAACTTTTTTGAATCAAACAATATGTTACACAATATATTTGGTTCATAGTAACACATTCATACAGTATTTGTCCTTTTGTGTCTGGCTTGCTTCGTTCAACATAATGTCTTCCAGGTTCAGCCATGTTGTCATATGCTTTATGACTTCATTTCTTCTTACAGCTGCATAATATTCCATCGTGTGAAAAGACCACAGTTTGTTTATCCATTTATATGCATTCTTAAAAAAATGAAAACAAGAATGGGACACAGTGCTAAGGGCATGGCTTTCTCAACAGAGTAGAGTATGGTAATTGTATGGGTCATTCAAGATTGGATATGTTTTTTATTAAATCCACCCATTACACTGTTTAAGCTCTCAACCAAAGCTTGTTTGTTTTTTCTGAGAGGAAGGCTATGTTTCTATATGGAGTACTGTCCTAGTTTGCCAGGCTGCTATGACAAATACCACAGAAGGGGTTGGCTTAAACAACAGGAATTTACTGTCTCACAGTTTCGGAGGCTAGAAAGTTTGCTTCCTCCAGGACTTGGGTAGCTTTCTGGTGCTAGGTGTTGGCAATAGTTTGGGTTTCTTGGCTTTTACTTCTACTTCCCCTCACACAGTGATGTCTTCCCTTTTCTTGTTTCTGTGACTTCTTGGTTCTCTTTATAAGGCCTCCAGTAATCCAAATTAAGACCCACCCACATTTGGTTGGGCCATGCTTAAAAATAACATCTTCAAGAGATTCTATTCACCATGGATTCACACCCACAGGAATGTGTATTAAGTGAAGAATGTGTCTATGTTAGCATACACAATTTAATCTACCACAATTACTGACATAGTGAACCAAGTGAATGTTCTGGACAAGAGCCTGATGCTGGGAAAGTGGGTACACAGGACAATCCCCTAGTTAATGTTTATTCTAATTGTGAAATAGGCATGAGGTTTTGCTAGCTTGCTGAATTTTATGTATCCTTGTGAACCTTAATTCATTTTCAAATAAGAAGATAAGTTTATTAGCAAATACAACTCAGTATAAATATCATAGTGACCTCCAAATAAAAGTATGTGCATGTATTCACGATAGCCAAAAGTTTGGAACAACCCAGGGGTCCATCAACTGAAGAATGGATAAACAAATTGTGGTATATACACACAATAGAATATTATGCAGCTGTAAGAAGAAATGAGGTCGTGAAGTATATGACAATATGGATGAACCTAGAGGACATTATGTTGAGAGAAGCAAGCCAGACACAAAAGAACAAAAAGGACTGTATTGCTTCCATTATTATGACCTAAATATATTTATATATTGTGTAAAATCATGGAGTTAATAATTAGAATAAAGGAAAATAGAAGGAGGGTAGAGAATGGAAAGCTGACGGTTAATCTGTGCAGAATTAGTGAAACAGTTGTTTGTAAATCTTTGGAAATGAATAGAAATGGTGAAAGCATGTCATGGTGCTTGTAACTAGTAGTGCTATTATATGGGTATGATAGTGGTTGAAAGAAAAAGTCTAAGGTCATGTATATTACTAGAAGGAAAGCTAAAAACTATAACATGGGACTGTATAAGATAGTAAAAACTCATTTAAAACACAAATACGGATGATATTACAGATATAAGACTGTTTTTCAAAATATAAATACAAATAAACTAGAGAGAAGGAAAAAGAATAGCAGTTATACAGCAGGGGAAGCATAGAGACAGAGAGGTGATACGTTTTATTCATTTATTATTATTATTATTATTATTGGAATAATGAAAGTGCTCTAAGAATGATTGAAATGATGAATGCACAAATATGTGATTACACCAAATACCACTGATTTTATACTTTGGATGGACTTATGCTTCTTTCTTTAATATGCATCAATAAAATGGATTTGTTTTTAAAAAGTATATGCATGTACATTTTTAAAATTTTTATTTTATTTAATATATTTCAAAAGTAATATGAGGAGCTTGGGGAAAAAAACTTAAATGCATAAAGTAAAAAAAAAAAAAATGTTCTGTATTTACTACAATTTTATTCACAAAAGTAACCATAATTAAAATTTAGATTTATCATTTTCAGTTTATTCCTCTCTTATGCTATACATTCATCAATCCTTCCTATCTTTTCCTTTATTTCTCTTACCTAATCAACCAATCATCTATCTTCTTAAAACAAAAATTATTAAGCTACTTTGCAACTTACTTTATACATGCAATTTTTAAGTTGAATAGTATTCTTTCATAAGGAGGTTCCTAATATTTTTTAGACACTTCCTTATTTGTTTGGACTTTTAGTTTGTTTCAATTTGTTCTTCTTATAAATAATGCTGTAAAAATATCATTATGTATGTCCTGTTAAGTACGAGTGTTTTTTAAAGCTAGGTTCCTAGAAGTAGCATTGTTGACTAAAAGCTATTAAAATTTTGTTAGCAACTACAATATTAGATCCTCTCCTCCCAAAATATATATACATATTTTCACAAAAAGTTCAAAATTGTGTCTTTTTTCATATAAACTCTACAACTATGGGTATTCTTGATCTCGCTATATATTCTAAATCATTCTTTAACTTGCTCTCCTTTATGTTAATATTTATCACCGTCTCTATTTCTCCTGCAGTTCATAGTATGGATGAGATGATTGCGGCTCCTGCCATGCTTATTGTTTAGTCTAGTCAAAGTCTCCCAGAAAAAGACCTGGTCGGCAGCAAGCCACTGGTGATTAAAAAAAGAAGAAGAAAAAAAAGCCCCATCTCTCATCCTGCTCTCTCTCTTTTCAGCAATGAGGAAAGAACAAAACAGATGCAAGAAAGACAAGCTTTGGTAACAATATCTAGAGGCAAGGAGTAAATAACCTTGAAAGAACTATAAAGTTTCCACAGAGGTTCTGCTTGAGAAATGAAGATATTCTTTAACTAGAAACACCATGCTGAGGATTTACTATCTTAAGCATTTGAATTCAAATCCAAGAGCATTTTTAATACTTAGAGCAGTTTCTGGAATTTTCTGACAAATATCCATCCATATGTCCTTAGTATGTCACTTGACATCTCATTTCATTTGACAAATGTATTAATCCCCTTCTGAAAACAGTGGATTAGATAATGGGATAAACCTCCTACGGGCCAGCACCCTAGGCTTAATTGCAGTTTCTCTTAAAATTTTTCTTCTTTCAATGCCCTTTTGGTCTACCAAGACCACAGTCAATTTCACCACAGAGATCTCTGTGCATTTCAAAGGACTCTACCCTCCATTCAGGCACCTCTATCCCACTACTCTTTTGCAAGCTTAATATGTGCATATTTCACTTTTCAAGCAGTTAGGCAAGGAGAGTATCCCTCACAAATAGTTTATTACTGCAAACTTGACATAATCTCCTTCTACAGACAATCACTCAAATTGACTTTAGCAATAAATACTATGGATTTTGTATTAGAGTGCGGTGTCAATAAAACCTATGCCCAGGTCTTAATTACTACATTTATAAGCTAGCTCTGTCATTAAAATATGTTTATTCTTTATCCTCAATTTCCTTTCCTTTTTTACTGCATTCTTTTTTTTTTTAATTGAGCTTTTCTTTATTTGACCCATAAATAAAGAAATGGGTATGGACAAAAGAAGACATAAAATTGAGGCAGTGATAAGAAAGTTCTTTTGAACTTTGAACAATATTCAGTAATTTAATGAAACAGAATTCCGGGAGCCATGTCAATAATTCCTCTTGATTTTTTTATTCCTACCACGTAAGAATTTATCTTGATCCTACAACAAGGTAGGGGAAAAACCATGGAAATAATATTATTTTAGAACCCAATAACATTTTTAAAAAATGTTTGAAAGGCATTAGTTTATACATTATAATACAATTAAGAAGTCATGATAAAGCTCTGTGCAGTAATAAGTATTTTTCAAAAATGGTGAATTGTGGTTAAATGTGAAAACTACTGCCTTCCAACATTTAAATATAACACTGCTATTAATACAATATAAAAGTGGAAAAAAATGGATTTAGAACAATTTTTAACTGGTTGGTTTGACTGTCTTTGAAAGAGTTATTTCCTATTGTGATGTTTCCACTCTTGACTCACTATGGCTCTGGACAGGTTAGAAAGAGGTGATAGAGATTCTAATAAAGACTAGTTTTATAGACTCTAACAAAGACTCTGGTTAGTTTCTGAATTAACTAGTCCTGAAGGTATATAATGCCAGAAGGGGCTATATTAGATAGCCATGCCTGGTGAGTCTGACATCCTAAGGAAAGCAAATTATGGACTGAAAATAACAAACATATATATATTGTTTTGCTAAAGATAAGCTCATGTAAGTTGAGTAGAAAACAAAGCTAAGCAAATATAATAATTATGATATAAGAGCTCCTTATCGCAGATGAATGCAGTGAAAATAAAACAGAACAATCACATTTCTCAAATATTGTCTTTCCTTTAGTATCAGACAGCAATTGCACAAGGCACTGCCCTTTCATTGTCCATTGTGACATTATAATACTTCTCTCATCAAATTTCCTCAAAATGCTGATAGTGTGGGGACACGAATGCCGGCTTCCCCCTCTTACTAGTTATTTGTGTAGATTGCTAGAAAGGGTAGGGTTGAACTAGCCAGCAATCCTCTCAGGTGGAAGGACCATAAGAGAGGCAAGAAGATACCTAACCTGTATTTGTGCACATTGACTATAGTCAAGTTTATTATTAACTGTACCTGTTCTCATTGTACCCATTACATGACACAGAAATGTGCTGTTCCCTGCTTGCACACACACCCCTCTGCTGTATTCTTTTTATAAACCTGTAACCCTCCAGGGGCTGCTCGGAGCTTCTCCCGACAGTTACATGAGTAAACCTGAGTAATAAAGTCTTGACCTTCACTGAGCTCCCATGTGGTTTCTCTGGAATATTGAATTATTTGGTCCACCTTCCTGGGCTAGACCTCCTGCGTTACAGTTGATGATGACCAATATCTTAATTAAAATGTGTTTAACTAGTTTGGGGATATCTTTTTCCTAACCCTCAGTTTTCTTTGCTGGAATCCTAGGTGAAGCCATTATTTTCCTTAGTCTCTTAGTTCTTTCCTGTCTAAGAACGGGCAAGGACAGCTATCTATACAAATAAAATATCTATTTAAAAGGCATGACTTTACATTGCTTACACATAATATATTAAAAATGGCATGTTTCACTGGAATTTTTAATAAATGTTTTAGAAAATCTTATTTCTTATGATTCTTCCTCTAAATAATAATTTTCTATATCCATAAGAAAAAATGATCTACAACTTCTCTTTCCAATACAGTAACTACTTGGCCATTTGTGGCTACTAAGCACTTGAAATCCTGAATGGAATTGTTCTGTAAGTATAAAATGCCAGATTTTAAAGAATTACTATGCTAAAAAGAATGCAAAATATCTTATTAATAATTCTTATTTTGATTACATGATGGAATGGTGATATTTATATTGGACCAAATTGATTATTTAATTAAAATTAATTTCTCATCTCTTTCATTATTTTCAATGTTGTTAGTAGACAATTTAAATTTGAATTTCTAGCCTCTGGCCTGCACTATGGTATTTGGACTCACTGGTCCCCACAACGCTGCTTTAGGCATTTCTCCAGGCTGCCACCAGCACCTAACTATCCTGGAAGGCTGAGCTCAGAGCATCTCTGGCCACCCAAAATCAAACTGTTATTGGCATTCCCAGTTCTCACATTGGACATTTCCCTCCTCTCTTCTCAGGACTCAGATGGGAGAGCTGAGACCTGAGTGATTTACAGAACCAAGAAAATGTAGTAAAAGAATATTCTGGAACTTCCAATGTTGGGTCATAAAAAGCTTGCTCCACCTGGGACTTTGGGAACACTCACTCCTGGGACACTCCCTCTCAGAACTCTGGTGCAGTGCTGTGATGGTCATAAGCTACAAGGAGAAGCCACAGTGGGGTTAGTGTAGTTTGCTGACCTAGATGAGGTCATAGCCAACAATCAGCATCAATTGCCAGCCCTGTGAAGAAGCCATCTTGGGCACTGAGCCCAGTTAAGCCCTCATCTGACTCCAACTGCATGAGTAATACCAAGAGAAAACTGCCCACTTGACCCACAGAACCATGAGAGATAATAATAAATTGTTGATTCAAGCCATTTAAAAATGTTATGGTTTGCAATATATTTCAGGTGGACAGCACTGCTCTCAGAAAACACTGCGAGAATAATTACAGGACTGTGGCAATACATCATAAGGGAGTGGGATCTGAAGAATTTCATTGCCTCTTTCAGCATTAAATGATTTAAAAGTTCCCAATGTAGATACATGAATTTGAGCAAATGGTCCCAATGGCTGAGAAACTCAGTGACATGGATAATTCCTTGTAGTCTTAATTCATCTCCCCTAATCAAATGAATTTGCAATATCTGAAATGATATTACTTAAGCAATGATTTATTCTCCCCATTATCAATCCAAGTTTATTTGGGATTAAAAATTGTATATATAAATTTATACAATCCCACTACTAGGTACATACTCAGAAAACTGAAAGCAGAAATGTGAACAGACATTTGCACACCAATGTTCATAGCAGCATTATTCACAATTGTCATAGATGGAAACAACCTAAGTGTCCATCAACAGATGAATGGATAAACACAATATGGTGTACACATACGATGGAATATTATTCAGTTGTAAGAAGAAGAAATTAATTCTTGATGCTTGCGACAACATGGATGAACCTTGAGCACATTATATTGAGTGAAGAAAGTCAGACACAAAAGGACAAATATTTTATGATCTCACTAATACAAACTAAATATAATGAACAAGTGAATGGAGTTAATATCTAGAATATAGGTCACCAGAAGATAGACTGATGGTAGAGAATGGGGAGCTGATGCTTAATTTGAGAAGAATTTGTAAGTAAGGTTGATTGTAACTGTTTGGAAAGGGATAGAGGCGATAGAGGGTGTGGCTGTGCTTGAAAGGGAAAGTTTAGGGTCATGTTTGTCACTAGAAGGAAAGTTAATGGATAAAACACAGGACATATAGTGAACCCTGTTATGGATGACAAATATAGTCAATAGTACAAATATAAGAATGTTCTTCCATGAATTTGAACAAATGTATGTTACTATTACAGTTAATAGTAACAAGTACAACAATGTCCCTTCATGAATTATAACAAATGTATGACATTAGTACAAGATAATAATAATAGGGTGACATATAGAAAAAAAATACGTAATGATAACTATTGATGATAGTTAATAGTACTATTTTAATAATCTTTCATCAATTTTAATAAAAGTAACAACTGTTTAAAAATAGTAAAATTATAAAAAATTGCTATCAATAGTGATAAATGTTCCACACCAATGCAAAGTGTGGATGGTGGGGTGGTATATGAGAATCCTGTTTTTTATGCATGATTGTTCTGTAAACGCACAACTTCTCTAATAAAAACAATTTTAAAATTACACACATATATACACAGATCGGGGATACAAAGTATGATTGTTTACTAAATTGTATCAAGTAATTTCCTAATTCACAAGGGCAGAATGAAAGTCATAGGGAATTAATATCTGTGAGTAGAATTTTCATCATTTGTAATTTCAGCCGTCCAGCCTGGAGTAAATCATTTTGCCATTT
Organism: Tolypeutes matacus; assembly: GCA_026826555.1. NCBI lineage: Eukaryota > Metazoa > Chordata > Mammalia > Cingulata > Chlamyphoridae > Tolypeutes > Tolypeutes matacus. The sequence continues at coordinate 48,833,262 of JAKSZT010053928.1, read as the reverse complement.
GCTTAGCAGAATGATGCATGCTCTTTTCAGGGAGATAAGCTACTGGCATAGGCACATAGGTGTCTTACCTAAACTGTCATGCTAAGAAAACCCCAAAATGAAATTGCTTTCTCAAGCACACTTGGTTGAAATAAATAACCAATATTAAAGTATATTCATTGGGAAGAAAAAAAACTAACTCAAATTCAAGAGCTTTTCTTCGTGCTATAAATACCAATATAACATTTTATGACTTTAAGGAAGTCTCCATTCTAAACTTCTCACAGTGAGCGATCCTTGGAATGTCTGAATTCACCTCAATCCACACAAAGGAACAGAACTCATTAAACAGTTTTGCATCAACAATTTTCTCCCTCAAAGCCATCTGAGTTTGCTAAGGAATGTCCTATAGAGGTTTGCCACAGAACAGTCACTTCTTATCTGCTCCAGGAATAAAACCCAGGGAGTTTGAAAGTCCTATTTATATCACCTAATCTATTAAGGGCCTTGGGGGGCAGGCAGGATTTTAAATTTGTCTAGAGATGGAAGAGAATTTTCAAATAGAAAGCAGTCACTGAATTTGGCATCCTTATGTTTTAAATTAGAAGCGAAAAAATTATAAATGCTTATTTAATTCAGTCCCTCCTGCAATCCCCTCTCCCTATATTTTTCACTCTTTGTTTATAATTGATTCAAATTAATATAAATAAACCAACGTGGGGAAAGGTCATCTTCAGACTTGACATGAATATATACAGGTAGAAAGTTCTTAATGGCAAGAACAAGGTAAGGTTTTAATAGATAATTGGTGAATTAAATGTATTGGGAAAGAAAACGGAAGTAACAAATATAAGTAGGACCACTGCATTATAGGCAAATTAGATGGCAGCTGGTACTCTGCAGCCCTTTGTTTGACAGATCCCCATTTCATAGGAGCCCAGGGAGACATAATAAGTATATTGGGACGTAGTAAGTATAAAAACATTTATGCATTTCTGGCTTCCACTTCTACCAACTATTGTGACATGCCAGTGTCAGGGTCACTTCTTAGTCCTCAAGAAGAATTTGATATTCCTCTCTCTACTTTGGTCCCCTTACAATATCTTCCCCTGAGCATCTTGCTGCCATAGAATCATCTGCTGATACCTGTAAAGGTGTGAGGACCACCCCTCTTTTCACTCACAGAATTACGTTCTGCCTCAGGGGAGGTCCCTACCACCACCAGTCATTGTTTTCAGGAGATGCTTGCTGGGGAAGTCAAGGATCTACTTAGCAGCCAATGCTCAGCCCTAGCCTACCCCTCCCTCCTTTTCTATTGTGTGCAGATGTTTCAGTAAGTTTCCCTTCTGCTTCAGGGAGATGCTAGAGCTAATGGAGCCCTTAGACTCTACCCTAAACTCAGCTGATTATCAGGATGGGAACTCAGTAGCAGGACTGCCTTCCTGAGTTATATAAATACCCAGCCCTCAGACAGCACAGATTTGCCTCACCCCTCCAAGGCAAAGAGGGCAGTGGGGAACTTCCATCCATGGACCCTGACCCAAGCAGTTGGCCTCCGGGGAGAAAGTCCGTGATGGGATCTCTTCCTTGCTCTTTTGGACCCCTTGTGCTGTGTAAGCAATAAAGCAGTCATTTGCTGAAAGTTTCTGTTGTGCTTGAACCCATGTTCTCACACTGCATCATAGAGCAACACTGTCCACAAGGCTGGCTCCCACATCCTTGAAAAACCAAAGCTATGGGTGCCTTCAATGTGCCAAGCAACATGAGGTCTTGTGCCAAAGAGGAGAGACACTTTCTCTGCTTTTAGATTAAACTGTTTGGCAGAGACATGATGGTATAGTTTTTGAGCCCCATGTTTTAGAGTGTCTATAGGGAAACGAGTTCTTTCATTCTATTATACCTAGCCCCTAATTCCTTGGTCTCTAAAACATGAAGGCTGTGTCAGAACAATCAGTGGGAATCACTGATACTCAACGGTATGGACAATCAGTGCCCAAGTCTCACCACACCATCTTTTTTGTGTGGCCCTATCAAATTCAGATTTTGCTGCTGGACCAAACCAAAAAACAACTCAACTTAGGTCTAGTTCATGCGTCAGTACTTCATGTGAGATAGATTCCTAATTGTGTATTCCCACCAATCTGTGCTGTACATTTCTGATTTCTGTGAAAGAAGTCAAAGAGTGTACATATGAACTGTGTGAATCAGAAGATTCACAAGACAAGAGTTAAATTCTAGTGTTGATTCTATTAAATTATCCTGAATCTCTGAAAAAGTCATTTAAACTCTCTGGATTTCCACTACGTCATTTATACTATCAAGTAGTTGAAGTAGATTTTTTGGAATGTAATTACTATCCCCCAAATTAGTTCATTTGAGGTAAAAATGCAAATAGGTCCCTACATCTTGAAAAGATGATGTTTGGCTTCTGGCACACTTCACAAATTAGACCCAGCTCTGCTCTGCCCTCTTCTAGATTTCTCCTTGAGGGATGAATTGCAAATCTCCGTAGTCAGTGTATAAGGCATTGATTAGGGTATGATAATGTGATAATGCCTTAATGTGTAATCATCCATGATCCATTCCCTCTTTGTCCTTGCATTCATATTTCATCTCTATTCTGTGGTATCTACATAAATGGATTCTTTTCTAGCTTGGCTATCTCTCTCCGCTTCCTGAAAACATGTTTGTGTGTAACAATAAAAAGAATTAAATTATGGGGAAATAGAAAGTTCTCATCAGGCCTCAAGTCAAGGTCATTTGTGCCAAAACATTCTTTGTTCAGAGCTCTGCAATGTAGCACAAGACATTTATAGGGTTTTTATTGTTACTTTGATACCCAAATGCAGAGCCTCTCAGGAGCAGAATGGGGAGAAATCATAATTTGCAGGGCTGGATTTGGGTTCCCCAATTACCGGAACAAAATGTTCCTTAAGAACATCAAAGTCTCACCTCAACCTCTAATTATTTGCATGTCATTTTACATTAACTATGTTGACCTGAGTCAAAAATACTTTTGCAAAATATTCTTTGTCTCTCAGTTAACAGAAATACACGTCAGTTGTGGCTGTACACAATTTCAAGAAGAAAGATCCACAACCCCAAAAGGAGAAGATTTAACCTGTTTCCAAGTTATTAATATACTACTTAAATAAGTAGTGCCCTATTTGCCTTTTTAAATATTACCACGGGACATTTTTAATGATTTTAGATATTTTTAAAATGTATTTTAGTTCTTTTTTCTCCTATAGAATTCAAACCACAAATACATTTTTGCCTTTAAAATCCAGTAATATAACAGTAAATAAATGACCCTATCTTTGTAAAAAAAAAAAAAAAATTAAGTCATTTAAAGTCATAAAGGACAGAATAGGATGGCCTATTTTTAAGTAATTGTTTGACAGTTCACTTTAAAATTGTGGACATGATGCCAAGTTGGGCAAGCATTAAATCATGAAGCTATTCATGGGCTTTATCTCTTAATACCACTGTTAATTCTGGTATGCCTCAAAAAGAAAATCATACATATAAACTTTGTCATCTTAAATTAAATACATCTCATTAGCTGCCTTTTAATGGAATCTGTTTTATATTCATTCACTCAACAAATGAATACCAGGCACCCTTACTATATTTTCCTAGCACTAGCATCATCATGTGTTTGTTGGACACTGCACAATTTGCATTCAAGTCATTGTGGATTTGCATATTTATTACAATTTTTTTGCCAATGACAATACCTCTTGATATTTAAATGTGCACATTTAACCAGCTATTTGACATCACCACTTGGATGTCTAATAGGCATCCAGAACTTACTATGTCAAAGAACAAGTTCATGCTATAACCCCCAAACCTGTTCCTCCCACATCTTGGTAGGCCCTTAAATTTTGGAGTCATTCTTGACTTCCTAATTCTCTTGCACATCATATCTAATCCATCAGTGACTCCCATCAGCTCTACCTTCAAAACAACTCAGACTCTACTCTATATACTTTCTTTCACTTAGATTACCAAAGTTGCTTTCTTACATGAAGCTTAACTTTATGAAATATATCTAGCTTAAACTCAAAGCCAACATTACACGTATTAGGAAAAACAATGGGAGAATCTCCAGTAATGCACAACTGCCCACTCTCACAGCTATTATTCTTGAACATACTGGCCAACTCAATTAGACAAGAGGAAGAAATTAGAGAGAGAAGAATTCAAAATCAGTGGTATTAAAAACAGAACAAAACAAAACAAAAAAAAACACTAGTGGCATGATTGCACACCTGGAAAACAAGGATGATTCAAATAAAAAAGTAAAATAAACTATACCAAACACCGAACACAGCAAAGGAGAAGGAGCAAGGTGTCATAAGGTCAGAGGTATTCTAATGTTAAAGAGGTTATGACTAAATCCTGTTACCAGACTGCCTAGGTTTGATCCAGGCTCTGTCACTTATTAGCTTAGACAAACTTAACCTCCTTCTGCCTCTGTTTTCTTATATGTAAAACCAGGTGATGTAGAGAAATAAAAAAGTTAATATATATTAAGCATTGGGAAGAGTGCTTAGGTATAAAAAAAAATGTTTTCTGAAATAAATATATAGTTATTATGATACTTATTATTAATATTAAAGTAAGGTATTAACAAAATTTATATAAGGCAATGTCTTCTACAAACTTCAGATATTTTTACTATCCCCTCCAAATTTTGCTCTTCTCCCATTACCAGAGTAACCATAAACCTTAGAAAGACACTGACACAATTACCTAAGGGGAAGACGAGGGAATATTTTTACCTTGTTTTGGGAATTTGCATAAAGAGGTCTTATGTTTTTCTAGTGGGTTCTCAGTAACTTATGAAATACAGCACCAAGGTATTAATGCTCTTAGACTCATATCTATATTGGGGACCTCTAACATATTTTTATAAGGGACCACTTAAATTAAAAACATATGTCTGTGTCCAACATCCATCCTTCATGGAAAAGGCTAACAATACAATGAAATCAATCTTACATAGCAAGTATGGTGGAAATGATGAAATTGAACTCTCTATATCTGAATTACAGAACAATTCATTCTCTGAAATGTTATAAAATATAAAGACCTGTAGAATGTAGTGGTGTGCTGTTCTCTGAAGCACTACCTTGAACTGAACTTTCCTTCTCAGATCTGTATACCATGGATATTCTATTTTTTTATATCTCCTTATGTAAACTGATTTTTTTTTCTGAAACTGGAATTAAGCTTTTTAATTGCCTGCTTATTGGTCTGACTTCCACAAAAGCCTTTGAACTCTCAGAGGGCAAAGATATTTTCTTATTTTTATATCTTATAAGACCAGAACCAGTAAACTTTGCCATATGGGAAGTACACAAATAGCAAATTAATTAAATGATTGATAGATTATTGAACTGATGGAATACTGAACATCTGAACATCTAGGGAAGATTCTCCTAACTCCCTGATTTAGTTTCTTGTTTGCTAAAACAAATACCATACAATGGGCTGGTTTAAACTATGGGAATTCATTGGCTCACAGTTTTAAGGTTAGGAGAAGTCCAAAATCAAGATGTCATAAAGGCAATGTTTTCTCCCTGAAGACTGTGGTGTTCTGGGGCTGGCTGCTGGCCATCGTTGGGTCCTTGGCATTTCTGTCACATGGTGATGTCCTCTCCTTTTCTTCTGGGTTCCATTGAATTCCAGGTTCTGGTTCCAGCTTCAGCTTCTTCTGTGTCCAATTTCCTTTGCTTAAAAGGGCTTAAGTCATATTGGATTAAGGCCCACTCTCATTCACTCTTGGCACACCTTACCTAACAATATTTTCAAAGGTCCCATTTACAAATGGGTTCACATTCACAGGACCAGAGGTTGGACCTGATTCAATCCCCAACACTCCTGTTTTTCAGCATAAGCTTAAATTAATAGTTATGTACTTAATACAAGGAAAGGTGAGGATAGAAAAATGTTAAAGAGTCACAAGGCCCAGTATCTTCCAGAATGTATTATTAATTTCTCAAGTACCTGCTTTGGCTAGACTCAGCCATGCTTTCATTGTTTCTTATCCAGTTGCATTAGCTACACACTAAGGAAGCTACCAGTTTACAGCTAATTCGTTCTCTAACTGAAATGGGCATGAAATCAGATTCAGTACACTGTCAAAACCTAGGGAGGAATAACTGATTATTAACCCTCCTCTGAAATCCCAAAGGGTACTCTACTGTATGTCATGGAACCAGAAAGGGTAGAATGCCTTCTTCACTCTACCAATTTTGAATGCACAAGAACCTCTGTGACTTGGCTAAGAAAAATTTCTGTTCTACAGCCACTGGGGTGGCCATTCCATTGCAACATATTCTGCAATGCATCCCAGTGGCCAGCAGCAAAATATAATTTCTTTGGAAGGATACCTTGCAATCTAATTAGCTTCATATTCTCAGAAGATTGGGTAAACACAAATGACTTCAAGTTTACTATTTTGTTTTCACAATTTTGCTATGATGTTTTGAAGCTGTTCATAGAAATGGCCACATCTCTAGAATTTGAATACTAATATTTCAAAATCTTATTGTAAATATCTCATATAATTTGGTCATTAAAATAAATATGAATGCAAGTATATTTGCATAGATATATCAGATACACAGACAGTCCCATCTATCACAATCTGATTGATTTTCCACTGACATCAGGCCAAGAACCCTGCTTTCACATATACATATGCAAACTCCACTTATGCCAGGCATGCATATATGTCATGCAAAAAGCAAGTGCAAAGAAAAGTATGCCCCTCATTTTATGCATTAGCTCAAAATTAAGGGAAGGTCATATATTTGAGAAGTATAGTCGATAGAACTCCTGCTAAAGAAAGGTGCAATTAAGTTTCTGGCCCTATGCACTTGGCAAGCTTTCATCTATCCAATTTTTGGCACTGAGCCCTTAATGGACCTTTTAATTAATACAGACCTTGTTATTTCCAATTTTCATTTTCACCAGAGATCATATGTACTAGGATGGATTTTAGAGATTAACCCTTTAGAAACAACTGTCAATAGAATATTAATGTGCATAGACACAGATGCCAAAGATAGATACAGAAGCAGCTCTTAGTGTAAATTGTTGGCAATGGGGCCAAGGAACTATCCAGCAGAGCTAGGACTTGAATTGGTAGATAGGCAGGCATCAAAACCAAATATACATAAACAAAGAAATTGGTCAAAGCACAGCCAGAGGAACAGGTTTGAGACAGAATGATAATAAACAGAAAGAAAGGAAGGCAAGAGGAGAAATTCAGACAGAATGAAACACCTCTCTTACCAGATAAGCAGCACAAAAACGATAGCCCAACAAGAGATTCCAGATCACAGGTGCAAGTCAGAGGTAAAGAATAGGAAAGGGTCCCAGGAAGGCTAAGATCTGACTTAATCAAAAAGACTTATAATGACAAAGGAAGGCTCGAGATTAATCTTGGTGGTAGCAATTCAGAGAAATCTGCCCCCATCTTAATGAACATAGCTTATTAGTGGAAATCTAGATATTTTGGGTCAGTAGCTGTGTCTTGCTTCCAAACATCTTTCTGAAGACACTGTTAAGTCTTGAGTGTTGATTTAGAAATAGTGGCTCTGCAATTTGGCCCTGCTGCATTCCTTGCCCAAAGTGTTCAGGAGCTCAGCACTTTTACTTTGAGGTATTTTGGGGACTTTCTGTTAGGTGTGGAATATTTAGAAACATAAAGCTAATTTTATGCTATTTTCTTTGGACAGATCCTAGCATAATGCCAGACACAACTTTACATATGTTAATGAATGTTATTTGACGTTAAAAATGCATGTCTCACAAATTGCCACACATAATAATGTATACTTTGAAAATAAAAGCCTTTCCAAAGATAAATTATATACTTCTCTGATATATCTTACAGCATGTATTCAGGATTCATTTAAATGACAATCATTGATCTCCTACTATGTGTCAAGAGCTATATTAGGTGTTGGTATAAAAGATGAGTTAGAATGTACGTGTCCATGTGTATGACTAGTATCTGGCTGGAAATCAGCTGGTTTAGATCTAGACCCTGAACTGTTATGTAAGTTTCATACAATCTTGGTAACTCACCTAACTTGTTGTGGAATACATTTCTTCATTGATACAATAGTAGGGTTCGACTAAATTATTTCCAAAGTCTGTTTGGGCTTGAAATATGATTCTGAAATCAGATCCTACATAGGTACAACTTTGTGTGTGGTAATTACATGTTTTCATTAATCATTCAGGTAGCATCATGATAAACCTGATTTAAACTAGGTTTATACCAATGGAAAAAAGAAGCTCATGGCTCATTCTGGGAATAAAATGTGAATTATGAACACATTGGATTACAGAAGCATATAACCAATCCCTTAGGCTCTAGTCAGAATGTCAAAGACATTCTGAAAAAGCAAAGTGGAAAAAACAGTCACTGCAAGACATAGCATTATCTTCCTTAGAAAAAGTCCAATGGCTGAAACATAGGTATTTGGAAAATTAAACTTGGAGACCAGTATGCTGAAACTGAGGCAGGTTAGTACAGGGAATGAGGGAAGATGAGGGAGCATGTCCTGCCACAGCTGGGACCGGGCAGAGAACACGGCCTTGAGACCTCGCCCAGAAACCCCCTGTGGGAAAACAAAGCCGGAAAGACCCTGCTAAGACCCTGGCCATGACGTCCCATTTGGAACTCCGGGCTCAAGAGGAAGCCCCAGATAACTCCAAACAGAAAGGCCTCCTCATTGGTCCCCTGAGAGCTAACGGGTGGGGATCGTAAGGCAACCAATCAGAACAGCAAAGAGCTGGGGCCCCTCCCCAAGGGAAGAATGGTTTTAGTAAAGGCAGCCCCACCACCCCAGGTGCGCCTCCTTGCCTGGAGGGTGTGTACTTTTTTCTCTCATTTCTCAACAACCTTTTTAATGGCCCAATTAAACTGGCATGTTCTTAAATTCCTTTATGCAACATAGCCAAGAACCTAGAAGACCCTGCGTGCTCCAACAACAGAACTCCCCACTACCCACAAATGAGCTGAAACATAGGGTAGAAACCTATGTCAGGCCTTAACTCCGAAACTGGGCTGCACAGGAAATCTGGAAAACTGTCTTTTCACTTGCCCAATCAGCATGTCATTCACAAAGCAACAGGTGCAGTGGTGGCTTTTGCAAAGCAATGATGATAAACATAGGACAATCTAGCTAAATGAAGGTTTTTGTTTAAAATTTCAGCTATATTAATGTTATTTAAATATGTTGTTCTGATGATGAACGTAATATTTTCTTATTCTAGAGTATTTGAATCAGAGAAAATATTAAAAAAAAGAAATCCTAATTTACACTAATCCCACTATACAATGATAATGTACCCTCGTGTTGCCAAACTTTTCTGCTTTTTTAACACTTCTTTTAACTCCATTTCATGGATTTAACTGACTCATGGTCTCTGTTTATTGACTTTTTTCTGTTACTCTTCTGTTTCCTATATGCTCTTCCTTCAGACCCTGTAAGAGAAGGTTTCTAAAAGGCTGGACAATCACCATTCAGTAATGAGTAACTTTGTGGTGCCGAACTTATGTGGCAAAGGAATTTATTTGATAAACTGCTGGCCATCCTACAGAAAATTGCCTTTACATCAGATCCCTTCATTAGCTGTGAACAGGATGGGAGGGCTCCATGGCACAGTGTTAGGGGGCCCATATTTGGGAAAATCAGATAATAGGATGTGGCATGGAATACTCAATGAGACTTCTCAGAAAAGTGAAATGACATGTGGCAGAATAATTGATGGCATCAGTGTTTCAAGAGGAATTTACTTAGAGTACTAAAAAATAAGCCAATAATCATGCATACTCCATTGTGTCCTGGTAGAGCAGGGAACCTCCACTGAATCCCTCTAATAATACTGTGGAACCATACGTTTATTTTATGTATACAGACTAAGTGGCCATCTCCTCGTGTTAGAAAATTCATGTCCCCCCCAATAAGAGCTAAATTTCTTGTCTCTCTCAAATAACACACAAAATGTGAGGGAGGGAATTCTAAATCCATTAAGAAGACAAGGGTGAATAATTGTAAGTGCTTACTTACACTCCTTTGAATAGATCAGAAATCATTCAGAAAACCCGGAGTCAATAAAAAGGAAACAAAGATCATCATATGTAACTGTATTCCAACCCTCAAACAATAATGCTGCACATAATTCAGATGGAAATGTTATTCAAAACTCAATGTGAAGAATCCAGAACAAATTTAAATTTCAATGAACCTACAAGAATACACCTGTCTTTACAGAGTGATTTTTTGTTTGTTTGTTTCTCAAAATCTGCCCTTTTTAGTCAAATTGGATAAAGATGATCTATTCTTTGTGAATCTAGAATTTATATTTTAATTATTGGGTGGCTAAATGTTATATAAATATTATAAGATTATCCACTCTAATTTCTTTCTATGTAATAATAAAATCTTTATAGGTAGTCGTTTGATCAATGCAGGCAGCAGCTGTCTATGAACAGCCACTTTAATATCAACAGACTTCCCAGCCAGGAACTTCCCTCTCCTCCCAACCCCTCACCAATCCCTGGCAGCCTCTTTCAGCCAGAATTTATGTGCCTTTTGCAATCTAATTTGCAACTTGAGGTGAGTTTTTATTTGGGTCAAATAGACCATGATCTGTTTTAATCATGTTTATCTCTAATGGTTCATAGAAAGTGACCCAAGGAAATGTGTGGTGAACTTTAATACATGTCTAAAAAGTATTGCTATATCAGCAATTCACCTGTTTTTTGTTTTCTTTTTTTTCTTTCAAAATTAGACCCTGGATGGATAATGCAGAAACTAGTAAAAGTGATAAACTATAGGGAGCAGGAAAAATCAGCGTGGAAGGTGACAATCAAAACCATCCATCTCCGTACAGCTTAGGGTCTACATTTTCATGACATGAGTATTACGCATTCTTCATTCTAGGAAACTTGCCCAAGAAGTCAAATTGTTCAGCTCTTCAATAGGTAGCATCAAATGTCAGTTTAATCTACCAAACTTGTAACTGAGGGTTAAGAATTAACAAATAATTATGATTACAGAATCATATAGATGCCTTTATATTATAAAATAGCAAATGGTTAATATCTGAAATGACTGAAGCTAGACTAGAGGGGTCTTATCCCAGTTTATGGTTACTCTAGACTTAAACTCACCCTTGTGTATGCTTACCTTTGTGATGGTAAGTATAGATCGACCTTACCCTTGTTTATGGATTAGGCTCACACTTGTGTTTGCTTATTGTTGGGATGGTAACCCCTCCACACACATCTGTTTAATATACATATGAAAAATCTTATAAAGATATACCCCTATCCCAGATCCTTGTGATTGACCCTGGTTTGCTTCCTTTACCCTTCCTACCCCCCTCCATCCTGTTCAGCCCCTTAATGTTTATTAATGAAGGAACCTGTGTGTAGCTCTACCCCAGTTATTCATTAGCATCCTGATGTTATCAAATAGTAGAATTTCTGCAGATCAGAGAGGCAGTTTTGGGCCATTAGGCCATTGTGCTTCCTTACTTGTGCAACCAAATAAACTCTTTCTTTCTTTGAAACTCCAGTGGCTCGGAAATTGGATTTTAAGGCACACTGGGAGAAAGCTTTTGCTCAGTATCAAACTACTCAAAATACTCACCTTGCTGTGTACAACAAATCTAAACTATTATTAAATCATGGTCCTTGTCCATTCCTAATCAAGCTTTTTCATGAAAGATTCTCTTTAAACCACATTCCAACACCTCCTAAATATTCCAATTTTGCTCTCTTACTTCCAAGATTCTACTAAAATTCTGACAAGGTAATGTGCTCCTTAGCCAAATACACTCAAATTGTTCTGTTTCACAGAAAGGCTCTAGCAGTCATGACAGCCCAGGAACAATGGGCTTACCTAGTGCTCAGATCTCGGTTTTTATATAATATTGCCTACGAAAGGATAACGGGATTTTTGGAGAAAGAGCTTGGAACTTGGACTGACAGTAAAACATGAAAATGTCCAGAGAGGGAGAGAGGGAAAAAAGAAGAGGAAGAGATAAAGATAGAAATAAGGAGCTTAAAAGAATCACAATTAAAGAGAAAGGATAAAGCATTTATCCTACTTTTTTAAAGGACAAATGTATTTTATTGGCACCTTATATGAGCTCACTTTTATAAAATGCCATGTAATAAATGTAAAATGAATGCTAGAATTATAACAATCACCATTTTGTAAATGCTAATTAAAAAAATTAACTCAGGCAAATGCTGTTTATATATATGCTAACATCATTAGGTGACAGGTGGTTGGAGAATGTCATGTTGCTGAACTTAATTAGCACTTCAATGATCACTTGCTAATTGCCAAAGAAAAACATTCTTTTACAATGCTGAGATCTGGAGGTCACTACCTTAAGCAAATGATAAAATCGAGCATTACTAATAAATGAACCATTGACAAAATGTGCTTGTTTATGTAATGCAATAGGAAGTATACAAAACAACCTCTGAGTTATTCTTGCCAAAGCCAAAAATGATCAAGACTATTCAAGTCCTTAAATCCAATTTCCAGCAAAACTGCTTTTTAGAGGAGAAGAAAAACAACACAAATGAGAAAAAGTCAAATCCAGACTATCAGGCATTCTCCAGGAAAAGGGACAGGTTATAAAAAAGAAAAAGAAAAAGAAAAAAATACAAATATATAAATAAGTGGGAAGGAAAACTGTTCTTGACTAAAAGGGAACAGGGAGACAGAACAAAATGCAATGTATGAACTTTGAATACAGATGTATGCAGAAGTATTTAAGGATGATACAGCATGATGTATCTAACTTAATTTCAAATGGTAGAGAACAAGATTACATATATAGAACAAGCAAATATGCCAAAATACTAACAAATTTTAAAGTTGATAGTAGATATGGAGTTCCTTATATTTTTCTTTCAACTTTTACTAAATTTGAAAATTTCCTAACATGATGTTGTGAAAAATATTTTTATTTTTGAAGACACCATAATTATTGTTTTTCAGTTAAATCATGGCCTGCAATAAATCTGTTGGGCTATTTTGGAAATTAGCCCAAATTATTAATATTCTCATGGAAAAATCACACTCAACTAAAACAAATTAACAAAATTTGAAAAATTGCTTCTTTAGAATTAGTGACTACCTATGACTTATTCTTTTTTTTTTACTAAAAATGTGTTCAGGTATAACAAACACACAGTACATGAATATTAAGAAAATGTGTCAATAAATTTTTAACAGCTTTTTTGAGTTGTAGTTTATATAACATAAAACTGGCCAATTTGTACAGATTTATGAGTTTTAGTAAATCTATACTGTTTTGTAACCATCATCAAAATTCAGTTTTAAAGCATTTACATCACTACAAAACATACTTTTCCATCCGTTTGCAGTGGTTCACATACATAGCCCCAGGAAAACACTGATGAGATCTTAAAATATGCATACCTATTTATATTTGGCGTTTTTCACTTGGCATACTGTTTTTGAGTCCACAGTATCCACAACGTTGCATATTTCAATAGCTAGTTTCTTTTTTTGATGAGTAGTATTAAATTGTATGTTGTACTAGACTGTTTAGCCATTCAGCAATTGATGGACATTTCTGGGTTTTGTCTAATGTGAGAAATGCTACTTGCATTCCCGTACATGACTTTGTATGGGCATTTGTTTATCTTTTTTTGGATAGATGCCCAAGAGTAAAATTGCTGGGCCATGTGGTAAGAGAATGTTTAACTTTTAAGAAACTGCCACATTGTTTTCCTCTCCACAACAACATGTGAGGGTTGCAATCTGTCCACATATTTGCCAACACTTCATATTGTCAATCTGGTTGATTATAAACATTCTATAAGGTGGGTAGTATAATCCAAAGTGAATAAAATTTTGTATTCCCCTAATGATTAATGAGGTTGAATATATTTTCATGCACTATTGCTGTTCATATATCATCTTTAGGGAGTGACTACTCAGAAATATCATGCATTTTTAACTCGTTTTGTCTAACTGTTAATGCTGTAAGAACTCTTTATGTGCTGTGCATAAAAGTTGTTCATTGGATATATGATTTGCAAATATTTTCCCATTTTTCTCATATTTGTGCCTTATATTTTCATATTCTTAATGTTATATTTTGAATGGCATTTTTTTTTTTTTAATTTGATGAAGTCCAGTTGATTGTGCTTCTGGTGTTATCTCTAAAGAAATCTTAATCTATTCCAAGACCACAAAGATTCTTTTCTGTATTTTTCCACAAGTTTTTCAGTTTCAGCTCTTATATTTAGGTCTATGATCCATTTCAAAAATTTTTTTTTTTAATAAACTGAAGATGGCCAATATTCCAGCACCATTTTTAGAAAAGACTTTCCTTTCTCCATTGAATTATCTTGACACATTGATCAAAATTAAATTGACCGTGAATGTGGAGGTTTATTTCTAGACTGTCCATTTAGTTCCATTGATCTCTATGTATATCCTATGCCAATACCTCACTGTCTTGAATACTGTAGCTTTATAGTAAGTTTTTAAATAGGATAGTATAAATGTGGTATTAGAAAAACCCAGAATAACTTAAATATTGAGGCATTGTACTGAACGTTTGTAACCGAGGATTAAGAATTCTATAGAAGACTTTATAATTTTTATCAAAGAAAAATAGCAAAAGGTTAATATCTGAAAATACTGAAACTGGCTGGATTTAGCCTAGACCTGCTACTATGATGGTCATTCTAAACAGGTGTCATCCCTGTTTATGGTTTCATAAAACTTAGCCTCTCCCTAGTGTATAACCACTCTACCCTCCTTTATAATATCATATGGAAAACCTCTTGACTGGCCTCTACTCTGTACTTTACTATCCCGGAACCTTGATCTCTGATAATGATTGTAACTTTGTAACTCACCCTGACTTGGTACCCATCCCACCATGTTCAACCCCTTTAATGTGATTAATGAAGGAAACTGGGCCCAGGTCCCCCCAATTATCCATTATTATCCCGATGGTATAAAATATTAGAAATTCTGCAGTTTGGGGGGGGGGGGCTGATTTGAGATTGTACATCTCCAGTCTCCCCCCACCAAATAAATCCTCTTTTCCTTTCTAGTCCATGTCGGTGTGTCTGTCTATTCTGGTACACCAAGCCAATGAACCCAGCTGAGGACCACACCAGCCCCTCTTCAATGATCCTCCAACTTTGTTCTTTCTCGAAATTATTTGGCTATTCTAGGTCTTTTGTGTTTTCATATAAATCTTAAAATAAGTTTGTCAATTTCTTCAACGAAAAACCTGCTGGGATTTTATTAAGGTTTGTATTGAACCTATAGATCAATTTGTTAATAATCACCATCTGACAAAATATTGAATCTTCTAATTCAGTAACAAGGTATGCCTATTCATTTATTTAAACCTTCTTTAATTTAATATTGTTTGTAATTTTACTCTATAGGACTGGTACTTTTTTAAAAAGTTATTCATAAGTGTGTTATTCTTTTTATAACAGTGTGAATGGAATCATTTCCTTCTTTTACTTTTAGATGGTCAGATATTGCTAGTATATACAAATTCAGTTTATTTTTGTACATTAATCTCAAATCCTACACCATACTTAATTCATCTATTAGTTCATACTGGAGTTTTGTAGATTCTTTAGGATTTTTTACATGCAAAATCATGTTATCTGAAAAGAAAGATATTTTTATTACCTCCCTTCTAATCTCTATGTATTTCATTGCTGTTTCTTCTTTACTGCTTTGGCTAGAACTCCAGATCAATGTTGAATACAAATGGTGAACATGAATATCCTGCCTTGTTTCTAATCTTAAGGTGGAAATTATTCATTCTTTCACCTTTCATATTATTGTTTGTTCATAAATGCCCATTATTAATTTGAAGATGTTCCCTTCTGTCTTTGTTAATAATTTTATTCATGAATGGGTGTTGGATTTTATAAAATGATTTTTTATATATTGAAATACCTGTACATTTTTGTTCTTTGTTCAGTGAATATGAAGTATTAAGTTAATTGATTTGAGGATGCTAAATCAATTTTGAATAGTGGAATAAATCACACTTGGTCAAGTCATATAATCTTTTTCATATGTTATGAGATATAGTTTTCTAGTTAAGATTTTTGGCTACAAACCAGACATGCTTTTGTCTATAGATTTATTTTCTTTGACATTTCTGTTTAGTTTTGATGTATCAGGGTAATAATTACCTCAAAATGTAAGTTGTGAAGTGTTTCCCTTCTGTATTTTCTAAAAAGAATTATGTAGGGAAGCGGCTGTGGCTCAATCAGTAGGGCTCCCGTTTACCATATGGGAGGCCCCGGGTTCGGTTCCCGGGGCCTCCTGGTGAAGGCAAAGCCCGCCTGCACGGCGTGGCTAGCTGACCCAGCGAGCATAAGCAGCAAGGGGGGGATAAATGAATAAATAAATAAAATCTTAAAAAAAAAAAAAAAAAAAATAAATAAATAAATAAAAAGAATTATGTAGCACTGGCACTTAAATTTTTCCATAAATATTTGAGAAAATTCATCAGTATACTTATGTTGGCTTTCCTTGGTAGGAAGAATATTACTTAATAATTCATATTTTTTACTGTTTTTGTCTTGAGTCAATATTGGTAATTGGTATCTTTCTAATAATTTCTCCATGACATCGAGGTCATCTGAAATGTTGGAATAAAGTGGTTCATAATATTCCATTATCAACCTATTTAATTTCTGAAGGATCTATATTGATGTACCCTTTTCATTCCCAATTTTGATAATTTTTTTCTCTATTTATTGGTCAGTCTGATAAAAGATTTATCAATTTTGTAGAATTATAGAATTTGATTATTGGTTTTCTCTGTATTTCTATTTTCTTTGTCTTTGATTTCTATTCTCATCTTTGCTATTTATTCATTTCTAGTCATTTTTTATTTGATTTGTTTCTTGTCTAATTTATGGATGCAGAAACTTATAATAATTTTGCTTGCTAGATCTTTCTTCCTTTCTAATATAAATATTTAAAGTTATACATTGTTATATTTAAAGTATATTGTATTTAAAGTTATACAGCAGTGTTTTAGCTACATTTCATAGATGATATACTGTGTTTTCATTTTCATTCATATCAATCATTTTTTCAAATATCCCTCATGAGCTATTCATGGACCATTGGGTTATTTAGAAATGCCTAATTTAATTTTCAAATTTTTAAGGCTTTCCAAAATTTATTTTTTTGTTGGCTCCTAATTGAATTCTTTTGGCATCAGAGAACATACTTCATTGATTTCAATCCTTTTAAATACATTGAAATTAGTTTTAGGAAGTAGTATATGGTCTATTTTTGAAAATATACCATGTGTGCCTCAAAAGAATGTATATTCAGCAGTTGTTAGATGGATATTCTTTCTATAGCTGTCCGTTAGATACAGTTAGTTGATAGCAGTTTTCAAGTTTCTATATTCTTACTTTTAAAATATTTTTTCTATCAATTACTCTATCGAATATCAGCAAAGTATTTTTCAGTTACTATGCTTTTCGAATATTAACATTTTCATTTTTATATCTTTTTTATATAATTTCTATTTTCCTTTGGGATTCTTTATTTGTTGAGTCATTGCCGTTATATTTCCCTTATATTTTGAACACAGTTTCCTTTCATTCTTTGAAAGTATTTATAACACCTGTTTTGATTTTTTTCCTACTAAATCCAAAATCTGGACCAAATTAGAGTCAATTTCAATTGATTCAACACTCTGTTGACTAGAGTAACTAGTCTTTTAATTTTTGTTTGAAATATGAATATTTTCAAATATAGATCATCCAAACTCCTGAATGTATTTTATTTATCTGTGTTTATTTGTAATTAACTTCCTTCAACTTACTGTGGGATCTTTCTCCCCTGAGCTGTGCAGCAACTGATATCTGGCTCATTTTTTTTTTTTTTAATTACTATTCTCATTATTTATATGACTGATGTTCTAGGCATTTCCTTGTCTTTATAGTACAGTGCCCAGCCAATTATTTGAACATAGGATGTCCAAAAACACCTGTTACCCTAAAGTATTCACTCTCTTCCAACTGATTTGTGAGTGGTTTGGGAAACATATTTCAAGTTGCAGCTAGTTCTCAAGACTTCCCCAGCTTTTATATTTCTCGAAGCCCTCTCAGTCTCCCTTACAGATGTACATAGGTTCCCGAAAGGCAGTTATATATGAAGAGCTTATCTCAGTCCTTCTGTAACTCTAATTTCTAGGATCTCTTTGTTGAATTTCTAGCTTGTCTGTTGTTTACCCAAACTAGGATCACAACCTTGGGCTAACAAAGCTATGAGTTTTCTCCATCTCTTCCCAGCTAAGTTCCTACTTGTAGATGGCAAAGCCATTGTTTTTCACATCCTATTCCAAACTGACAATTCCTTATAACCACAGAACTGTTGATTTTCAATGCCAGCTGCAAAACTACTATTCTTGCTGACCCTGCTGAGTCAGAGATTAAAGAGGGGTGCCACCCAGACAATAAGAGCACAATACTCACTCTTCTAAATTGTAGCACTTGCATTTATATCAAGAGTAAATTCACCTCTTCATACTACCATACCTGGAAGTCCATTATACATTAATTTTAAATAGGGTAATTTGTTTTCAGTTTCTTTAAAAAAATAATTTGAAATGAATTCATGTGCTATCTATGGATCCTTTTTTCATCCACAATTGATACAGTAAATTCTGCCAGTCAAGGGAATCTTCTGAGCATTTTTATAAATGATTTGGATGGATTTATAATGGAACTTTTTCCCCTTTTGTTTTCAAGTTACAATTTTACTCAAAACATAAGACTTGCTTAAAAGATCTTTAAACATATAAATTAGTATATTAAAAACACCACAGAAAAAGTTAAAGAAATGCATAGAATGTCAGCAAGTAGTGTATGGGTTGTTCCTAAGGCAAAATTAAAGTAATTCTTTAATGATTTGGGCTAAAAATTTCCTTGCCCTATTAAAATTTCAAAGATTCTTGGAGACAAAAGCAATGTAGCTGTAAAACCAGAAACTAATATTAAGATTATTCAAATATATTAGGTAAATCTAAATGAAAAAAATGTGTTCCTATCATATTATAAGTACTAAATTAATAAGAGTTTGGATAGTAATATATAATATTATCTTTCTGTTTTCTTGGCCATACATGTATTGCAAAAAAGAAGAATTATCCTCCCTATACACCTTGTTTTTGTTTTTGTACATGTTATTTATAATCACTAGACCTCAGTTACTTTGTATGCAACACAGTGAAAATAAGAAAAGTGCTTTTCTTTATGTTAGTCAGAGTGTGACAATTCAATAAATTGCAGTTACTATTAGAGATGATGGTACTAGTAGTAGAAGAAAAGTAGTAGTGGTGGTGGCAATGAATAGCTGTGATAGTAGCAGTAGTCATCATAGCAGGAGTAGCAGCAATGGTAGTAAGAATGGTAGTAGCAGTGGTAGCAGTAGTAATAGTAGTAGTAGTAGTAGTAGTAGTAGTAGTAGTAGTACCAATATTATTACCAGTAGTAGAGGTAATAGAGTGGTAGAAGTAATGGTAGTAGAAGTAGAAGTAGCAATAATGGTAGCAACAGCATCAGCAGTAGTAGAAGAAATGTCAGTGGTGGTAGTAGAAGTGATAGTAGTGGTAGTAGTAGTAATGGTGGTGGCGGCAATAGTATTAATAGTGATAGTAATAGTAGTAGTGGTAGTGGTGGTGGTGGTTGCAGCAGTAGTAGAAGTGGTATTAGCAATGGTAGTAATAGAGGTTGTCATACTGGTAGTCGTAGCAATGGTGGTAGTATTCATAGTGGTAGTAGTAGTAGTGGTATCAGTGGTGGTAGTAGTGGTAGTAGTAGTGGTGGTGGAAGTAGTAATGAAATAAGTTGGTAGCAACAGCAATAAAGAGGTCATGGATGCTGCTTATTTAGTCAAAACATGTAATACTTAAGCAAAAATACAAGTATACCTATGAATAAGTGCTAAAAAAATGGAAAACTGTAGTTCCTAAAAAGCTGTGCTCTCTATGTGACTCATATGGTGCAAATTGTTGAGGAAGACCTGTCGTTTTGACTTGGCATATCTCAAAGTATGACATAAGAGAAACTTTCATATTTCTGGTGACATAGGAAACAGAACTCTTTTTAATAGCATTTTTATGTCAAAATTTCCTGAAAACTCAGGAAAGTTGAAATATAAGATTTTCATTCTGCAAACAAATGCTCGAGCCCAGAGTCCAATATGCGCAATTAGAAATCATAGACAGCTTCCATTGCATATGTCGCTTTAAATCTCAAAATAGAAATGCAGCTATGTACAATCAGACAATCTGTTCTAGGAAATCACACTCTACGGAGCAGTTTTATGGATGCAACAAAAGCATTTTATTACATCCCTACAAAGAAAAGACTGTGACTATTTGTGTTCAAAAGCAAAGTACGACACATTCTGTGATTTATGCTATATATATCTATATATATCTAAATCTTAAATAAGAACAATAATTACAAGAACCCATAAAAGAGATTCATTCTATGCAATTTTGTTAAACACATATTTACTGGGTGAATGGGCTTCTCTAAGGCACTCTCACTGTGTTAAGAAAATGTCATGAATTTTTTAACTGCTTAATAATACATTTGCTTCAGGGGTGACTCATTTTAATAAATCATGTAAGTTGCAATAAATCTTATCACACATTTATTTGTAAAGAGATATTCCAGTTTCTTAAATACTGCTATCCTAATGATGAATAAACAGTTTAATATAACCAATGGAAAAAAAAGAACAAGAAAGAAAATAAAACTGCGGAAATGCAAACAAAAGCATATCTAAAGCAGGAACTCTTAAGGTCAAGTTCATGAATGGGTTTTAAATTAGATGCAAATGTTTGTGTGATAAGCATTTTGATGAGGAAAGTACCCATAAATTTTATCATATTAACAAATTAATAAATGGTCATGAACCTTTGTTCTGACTTGCCAGGTCAGCTCTCAAATTAAGAAGCCAGCAACTTGCTGGGGGTACAAATACTGAATTGGTCAGAGGTATGTGGACCTAAGTAAGGACCACTGGTTAAGAATGCAAATAAACTTGCAGGGACATATTTATGACAGTAGTCTTCTTCCCAAACCCTAGAAACACAATTTCAAAACAGTACAAACATCGATTCTGAAAATCATAGTTCAAAGGATATATAACAGTGATCATTTTCTTCATATAATAAATTTTATTTTTAAAGAGGTTTTATATTACAGAAAAGTTACATCGACAGTATACAGGATCCCCATATACCATACCCCCTCCATTTCTTATATTTTCCCTTATTAATAACATATTACATTAATGTAATACATTTGTCACAATTGAAGAAAATATATTGAAGCATTGCTACTAACCAAGTTCTATAGTTTACATTATGGCTTACACTTTGTACCATACAATTTTATAGGTTTTAACAAAATATATAATGGCCTGTATCCATCATTGCAATATCATGCAGAACAATTACAACTGTTCCTAAAAATGCCCTATGTTCTACCTGTAGAATTCTCCCCTCAGAATCTTTGGTAACTATTATCTTTATAGCAGTGTAACAATTTCTTTCATTACTAGAGTAATAAAAAGTCTACTTTGGTCCATGGTTGCATTCCTCCCTTATGTTTGTTCATTCCTCAATATTGAGGATTTGGGGATGATGATATCTGTTCTGCTTTAGATTGAGAGAAGGGTTCAACAAGCATATGAATAAACAAAAAATTTAAGACTCTGGGACAGATATTAAGTGGGTGTAGTGCTAAGATAGGTTGAAATAAAAGTAGTAGAAGAATCATGTGTAAGGAAAGTATAAATGAGTCTAATTCTGTTACATTGGGGAAATAAGTTATTATATATTCCAATGTAAGGCCCACCAATGAGGTACTAATTCCATGGGCTTGTGTGCCTTGCCTATGGTGTCTGAATATCTCTAGAGCCTTTGGGAGCACTCTGTTTGAAGTTTGTTTACTGTGGGAGTCAGTGAGAACCTCCTGACATGTGCATAAATGTAACTTCTGGAATGACCTCCTGATTCACTTTGAAATCTCTTAACTGTAAAAACTCTTTCATATTTAATGTTTCCCCTTTTGGTCAAGGTCTTTTCCAAATGCATCACTGTTTGGCACTTGGTAGTAATCCCTTGGTGTCAGGGAGGCATATTCCTGGGAGTCATGTCCCATGCCAAGGGGAAGGTAGTGACAAAGTTGGAAGCAACGCAAGTGTCCATCAAAGGCTGAATGGATAAGCAAAATGTAGTATATACATACCATGTTACATTACTCAGCTGTAAGAAGGAATGAAATGTTGACACATATGATAACATGGATGAATCTCGAAGACTTTATGTGGATTGAAGTAAGCCAGTCACTAAAGGATGGTTATTGCATGATCTCACTGATATGAACTAAGGATATTGAGCAGACTCACAGAGGTAGACTATGGAAGACAGGTAACCATGAGATAGAAAAGAAGTAAAGATTGGTGAACCGATGCTCATTCTGGACAGAATGTATGATAAGGTGGGTGAAGGTGATTTGGTAACAATCAGGGGTGATCATGGTGAAGTATTGTGAGAGGGGTCGATGGTGCTGGAGTATAAGTGTGAGTGTGGTTAGGGGAGGGTGGATTGGCTTATCAATGGAGCAGGGTAGAGGGCTGGAGGAAGGAACAGGTGAACTCTGGGGAGATTGAGGACTGTGGTTGAGAATACAATTGTGGGAGTGTTCTTTTGGCAACTGTGGAAGTTTAAGATTATTTTATGAATCCCCAAAAGAGAAAGATTATGTTCTTAAACTATTCTAACCTGTGGGTGTGATATCCTTTGATTGCATTAAATTCAGTTGAGGGGCCTTGATAAAGCCATGTTAGGGCATTTGATTGGACTACATCAGTGAGGCTTGACTCGGGTGGCATCTCTGCCCTTTTCCTGGGTCTGATATAAACAGAGACACAGAGAGGAAGACATAGGAAAAGGAAGCCATTATGTTTGATCCTGCAATGTAAGAGAAAGGATCGCTTACGCACAAAGCTCCAAGAGGCAGGGCCCCTGGATCAGCAAATAAACGCATTACCTCCCCCCACCCCCAACATGGGGCATGACTCCCGGGGATGAGCCGCATATGGCACCAAGCGATTACTACTAAGCACCAACTACCAATGCATCTGGAAAAAGACCTTGACCAAAAGGGGGAAATATAAATACAAATGAGTTTTTATGGCTAAAAGATTTCAAAGTGAGTCAGGAGGTCTTTCCAGAGGTTATGCTTATGCAAGTCTCAGCAGGATCTCGTTGACTGCCACAGTAAACAGTGCCTCCAATAGTGGGGCTGCTGAGGGCTCTAGAGACATCGAGAAACAAGGCAGACAGCTCAGTTATTCACCCCCCTGTCAGTGGGCCTTACTTTGGAATTTATGCTCCACAGTGTAACAGAGTTAGACTCATTTATAGGTTCTCTATACATGGCTCTTCTGCCATTCTTATTTGAACCTATAATTAGCACTATACTTGATAAATATGTGTCCCAGAGACTTAAATCTTTGGTCCATCCATGTGCCAGTTGAGCCCCGAATTTCAGCAGAGTTGTAACACCTACACTTCATTGGACTCACCTAGGACAATTAACAAGGAGATGACAATGGACAACGCCCATCCCAAGGAATAGAAAGTGTCTGCAACAGCAAGCAAGATAGTTCCAACCATCTAAGCCCCCTCTCAATTAGAGTCAGAGTGGTCATCACCATACCAAAATCCTCAAGATTAGGGAATGAATAATTGACTAAAGTAGACATTATTTTTCTACTATAGATATATTATTATTCTAGCAATGGAAGAACTCTTATCATTGATGTAAATGCAGTGGCTACCAGAGGTTCTGAGGGATGGGAGAGGGAAGCATAGGTATTTAATAAGGGGGCATTTTGGGGACATTGGATTTGTTCTGTATGACATTGCAGTAATGGATACAGTAATTGTATATTTTGTCATAACTTACAAAATTGTGTGAGACAGAGTGTAAACTATAATGTAAACTGTAGTCCATGGTTAGTGGCAATGCTTCAATGTATGTTCATCAATTGTAGCAAATGTACCACACTAATGAAAGATGTTAATGTGGGAAAGTGTGGGATGGGGAGAGAATGGGGCATATGAGAATCCCTTGTTTTCTTTTGTTTTTTAATGTAACATTTATGTAATCTAAAACTTCTTTAAAAATAAAAACAAAGTTAATTTAAAAAAATAATAATAAAGGATGAGCTTGGAGGGGAAGGCTGAAACCTGGGCAGACATCAGTGGCCATCTTGCTTCACCACATGGCAACATGCCAGGATCAATAGTAGCTGACTTTGGTGAGAAAGCATCTCTGATAGTGTCTTGGTTTGGACTTTTCCACAGTCTTGGAACTGTTAACTTTTACCCCAAATAAATCCTCTTTATAAAAGCCAACCCATTTCTGGTACTTTGCATCAGCAGCCCTTTGGCAAACTAAAACAGCAACTATGGCAGTGGAGGGTCACTGATGCAGGGTGTCGGTGGTGGGGGAGCGGTGAGCAAGGGAGCAAAGAGGGCATGCCTCTACAGAATATGAATGTGTTCTTATTGTCACAGAGTGTTACCTCAGTGGGTGACCCATACAATAACCAAGGAAATATTAAATTGTCATCCTGGGGATTCCTGCTATGTTCTCAAATACAGTGGCAAAAATCTCTATATAGGTAGTGCCTAATAAAAGAAAACAGACAAATATGCCAAGCTCTCGATATTAATGATTGTACTTATGAATCTTATCCTTGTAAAAGTAAAACTTAGCCTAAGAATAACTACACCTAAGAGTTGCTTCCTGAAAACCTCTTTGTTACACAAATGTGGACTCTCTCTAAGCCAACTCAGCATACCAGTAATTTGAAAAATCAGAATTCTGTCTAAAATCACAGGAAAATTATTCTGGGCCAGAGCTTGACAGAAACTATAAAAGAAGTTGAACCTTATTAAAAAGTAACACATCATCCATCCATCATTCTGACCAATGAAATATGAAGTACCACAACTTGTACATGGTAAGACAACTTATATAAAGTTGCCATAAGCATGTTTAGATGCTTACTTCCAAATCCATGTTTTGTAATTTATATATGTTTAAACCAATTATACTAAGTTGCTTATATTTTTATGGTATGGCATACCATCCCTTTTTGGAATAATATAAACTATTGAAAAATATATTATGAATGATTGTGCGTGAGTTAAAATGAGATAAAAGCATGGCCACTAAGAGGATGAGATAAAAGTAAAGTAATGTGTATTTCTAATGTATTTGTTCCCAAGTTTATGAAAATATTAAGTCCTTAAGCCAGTCAAAATTGTTTCAAGTTTATAGAACTAAATAGATTGTTTCATGGTTATATAATCAAGCAGGGACACTCAAACATGGCCAACTTTTTTTTTTTTTTTAACTTCTTAACATTATAGATAGATTAAGCACCATTCTGTTGAAATAATTTTATTGTCTTTCCGATGTAAGGCCTATGTAGAAGCGATCAGCCACTGAGGCAAGAGTAAATTTCCATATTAAATTGTGGTAGTATTTCTGCCAACTATTCATATAATATATTCGTGGTATTCCATTTAAAAATAGATGAGATGCTACATACACGGTGTCAATCTCAAATATTGTTATCGTATCTTTCCTCAAGTAATGTGATGAGACTTTTCCCACACTATCAACTCTCTTTTAAGTCTTGGCAGTTTCCTTGGTTCATTTTTCCTTTAATGATAAATGAGTGCATGGGCTAGACATGATTGTGCAATAGGATGGAAAAAATGACCCCACCCTGGCCTCTGTGGATGACTGACTCCAACAACTGAAGCTAATGAGAGTGGAAATAGCAATTTTTTATTGCTTTTTAAATTTAAGTGTCTATGTCGGGACAGTAAAAAGCTCCCAGGGAAGGAGCTACTGATGTTGTGTGCTGTTTTTCTCTAAGTAACTGTACAAAAATAAAGAATAAAGAGTAAAGAAACAACAACAAGGGGCTTTCCCCATTTTGACATTGTGTATATTATTCCAAAGTGAAGGAGTGAAATTACAGGATTTTCACTTTAAGAAATCCCATGGAGGAACTTGCTTGAGTTACTATAGACTTAGCTCATATACCAATTTTTCCCCAAGCATTATTCAATAAATGTTCTGAAAACAAACATTGATAATCCATGGAAACAAACCTGAATGTTTCACTTAATATAATGATATAGTCCAACAGTGTCTATTATTTTCAAAAGAGCACAGATGCTTGTGTATTCTTGATTTACAAAACAAACAAACAAAAAAGTTCTCTGTTGGAGAAGGTCACCTTCCTAAAGGAACACACATGACCCATACAGAGAAATGAATTACGCTAAGTACACTTAAATAACCATCCAGATTAGTCAAAAACAGGCTAATAATTTGTGGAATAGGGTAAATAGGGAAAGGTCTAGAAAGAAATTCAGAGGAGTTTTTGAGATGGTAACAAGGTATCTTTGAAAACTTTGGAACTAAAGAATGTATTTGAAAAGCAGTTTTGAGACTGAGCATTTTTTTCTACATAAGTAGAAAGCAAGTATAAGGAAATAAGAGTGAATTCATTTCTATTTCATGGTCAAAATGATCATTTTTGATCTTTACTTCTCTTGTGATACCCCCAATCGTTGATGACATTGATATCATTATCCCTTGGAAGAATTTCTAATACTGTTATTATTTATGGACTCCCCATCTTCAAAAAAGATACATATATTATAAAAACGTTCTATATACAGAGTAGAAGTAGTTACTTGACCTGCAGAATAATAAAATCTGTGCTACTATGGGCAAATGAGAGTGGCTTTACATTAAAGCTCCTTACATTAAAGCCTCGCATGAGCTGTACAGCGGGGAAAACAACAAGTTCCAACTATTATCCTATAGTAGTCTTGTTCAGGCAATGTTTTATATATATATGTATATAACATATCTATATATGTTATATATATTACACCTAATGTGAATTATTTTGATAGTTAATTTAAATCTCCATTTTGCTATTATAGTTGATAATTGTATGACACTAGGATATACTGTATTTTAAAAATTTTTATTCATCATTTCATTAATGTTATGGAAAGGTTGCATTTAGTAGAACTTTTCTTTCTTCTTCTTCTTTTTTTTTTTTTTTTTTTTTTTAAGTTTACTCATCAAAGCACGTTATAGAGTGCTATTTTTGATTAGAAAAATTATTTAACATCTTTCATATACTTAGAAGAGGACTCTCAGGAACAGTAGCCTGAGTTTCAGCAGTCCTTCTTCCACTTACATTAAAGATAAATGATTCTGAGAAAAGTAATTTCATTTATTTGGGGATCAATATTCTCATTTAAAACAACTGAGCTAGCTGTTGTTTCTGCTTTCAGAGATTCTAAGATATTAAGACCAAATAGTTTCAGATTCCAACTTTTAAAATGGATATATAAGATGTCACTTTTCATTTAGGTAATTTGTTCGCTCCTCATAGCTTTTAGAATCAATTCCAAATTTCTCCATATGTTTAATGGAACTCTGCATTTTTCAATCTCTGTATAATTTCCAAGCTCATTACACTTCACCCCACCAATCCCTACCTCCTGCACATAACAAACTCCATGTCTATATTTCATTAACCATAAACTTTTTTCAGGTCCTCGAATAAATCGTGTTCTATGAAACGACTCATGCTATTTCATTGGCTTGAGTACCCTAATAAATTATCCTCAACTACTTGGCCTGGACAATACAATTCATGCTTTCTATCCCAGCTTAGATTTTGCTTCCTCTAGAAACCACCCAGACAAATTAGGTCTGGGAGGTTTATCTGCCTCTTTATTAGCTCCTTTAAACAAGGCAGACCAAAGCAAGTCCTGACTCTCATGAGCTGTTCAGTGGGGGAAACAAAAAGTTCCAAAGCTCTGTTTCTTATTCCTTGAAGATACACAAAGATCCAGAAAGCCAGAAAATTTAAATTATCCTTCCTCCACCTGACCCAATTTATCTTGATATGGAACATCTAACAGCAACTGGGATTCAAGGGCTTGAAGACTCTTTGTAGAGTTCAATCCTAGATTGTCACAGTTCTACCAAAGTGTGAGATGGCTTCAGTTTCTAGCACACCATCGCAACATCAACCTACAAACATTCAGACAGACCTTGCCAAATTGTTCGTATTTATTTGTAGTTCATTTGTTAGCATTCAATATCTTTTGTTTTAATGTTACTGATGCACATCCACTTTAAAAACTGATAGAAAGGATAAAACAAACAAAGGAAAATTCAATCTAAATATATAAAATTGCATAACAATTTTAATTTCTCATACAGGAAAAGAAAAAAAAAGAACAATAAGAGTATTATGAAGGTAATAAACTCAAATAAAGTCAATGAAGATCGTTGTTAATAATGTTTTCATTATTTTGAAAACTCATTTAATGCTGATTACAAATACAAAGAATAACCACTATAAAACAATGTATTTCTTTACAAATTTTAGATTAATTATAGTTTAAATCATGGCCACTGAAATTAAAAAACAAACTATATTAAATACAGTCTGATATATACAATAGCTTGCTTATATATACAATAGCTTGCTTATATAATAACCTGTCCTGAATTCAATAATCTCATGAAAATAATATCCTATAGGATTAAATTCACTTGGCTTAGCATTTTTTACCCATATCCTGAGAAAATATCATATGCATATATGATATAAGTAAAATTACATATATTTTTTTTTTCAGTGAAAACACAGAGCTTTGTAGGTGAAGTATAAACTTTAACCTAGAAAGCACTAAACCCAACCGAACATCTTATATCCTTAAGGCTGACACTTTCTTGACCTTTCTATATCACCATGAAATCACAATGACCACCTCTCCTTAAAAGATACTAGTTATTGATAATAAAACAAAGCACAGCTTATAAAACTAAAGGTCACAAAGACTAGAGCATCAGCATATTTTACTGACTCTATAGCTTGCCCGTAATTCCAGGTTTGAAGAGAGAGAAAGCAAAATTATCCATAATGGCATTAAAATGTGAGTCCTCCAGTTGATTTCCCATTTGACACACAACGAGTAAATAATTTGCAGGGGGAATTATTATATCAGCAAGTGAAGAAGAATATGTATTTTCACAGAACCATGTAAAGTTATATCTAGAAGAGGTCTTAGAGAGCATTAGCTCTCTCTATTATACAGATGAGAAAATATAAAAAAGGGTAGATGACTTGTCCTGGGTCACACAAGTACTTATTTGCAAAATTCAGGTCCCCAGTCTCCTAGAGCCAATACTCACACATGTACCAGCCAGCTCACCTTGTGTGTTTCTCCTATTTGAAGAAAGAGAGGCAGAATTTTTCAAATGTTTTCTTGTCTAAGTTTAATAAAATGAATTTTGGACCACATATTTAAAGTATATTTTGTGCTAAAATCTGCATTAAGCATTTTGCATGTATTATTTCATTATCTCTTCATGGTTTAGATATTGGTAATTCAGATGAATAGATTTGGAAACTATAGTTTAGATTTTATAAAGTCATTAAAATCAGTATCTGAGTCCCAAACCTATATGTATCTGACATCAATATTTTTGCTCTTAGCCATTTCAAACAATTGCATCAAAATCCCTTCTTTCAAGTATTCATACCATGTGTTTTCATAGCACCTGAGTGCACCCTATTTTAGCTGCCATGAGATAGAAGGATCTGAGAATGTGATCACTCTCCATGGGTACTTTACTAATTACATGATCTATGACTGGTCTTCATATTAATAGGAGTCATTTAAAAAATTAGAAACAAGCATGGAGAGGTTCTGGTTGTTAATCATTATCCTGCTTTATATATTCATGTTAGAAGACTCTGAGTTAGTAAATTACGATGGAGGTGACATAGGTAAATGCTTATTTCCACGCTGACTTCCACAAGTATCTGATACCCTCATGTGGCTCACAAAACCCAGATGAATCAGCCCTCCTGAACGGTTCCTCCTTTGCTTCGAACATAATCTTTTACCAGTAGTCCCTATGACACTCCAACATCAGGATCTCAAGCAATGATGAATAGAAAGATAGGGCAATTACTTTTATGAGTAGGTTATTTGTGAGGGAAAAGATAACTAACCTGAGGTGATACTGGTTGTGAAAATAGGAGATAAAGTGTGAGATAAAGTCGAGAATCCTGGAACTTAGTGATGGATTGCAGACAAATGATTTGATCTATCTTAGTTCAAATTTCTTCACTAAATGAGGTGCTGAGATTCCAGAACTGACTGGTCTAGATAGTTCTGACATGCAATTTAATATATTTCTATACACCCTCTACATAGCATGGGATTTTAGTGTGTGAGTTACAGTTAATCTTAAGAAGAAAAATATTTTTTATCTCATTTATTAAATATAACCATCAAGAGGATTTCTTTTTTTTTTTTTTACAAACTTAATTTCTCTTTCAGCATTCAATTTGAGTTGAAGGGAACAATGGGTGCACTGAGGAAAAGAGAGTAAAAAGATTGTATAAGAAATGGTCAGTATCCCTATTTATATCAAGCAGAGCATAAAGGCAGAGCAATAACATAAAGAGCCAGATTATCTGATAGTTGATATCTATTGTAGCGAGACTTAAAGAAAACCTCTTGTTCAAGGAAGATGCAGCTGTAGAAGAAACAAAACACATGGAAGTTATCATCAACAAACAGAAATGTCATCTTCCCTTTGGCGGAAAATACCAGTTGGTTAACATATAATTATTACGGAGTAAAAATAACCTTTGTAGCAATTATACCAGTTTAGCTTTAGTCTCCTGGGTGAGTATTCAACAAGTATCTTTAGAAACATAAATACAAACCTTTATGTGTTGCTTTTTTCCTAATTTCAACTTTGTTTCTTCACTCAACTTACAACTAATAGTACTTGAGTAGCTACAATCTGTCAGTCACTGTAATAAGAGCTAGAGAGACAGAAATAATATCACAAAATGAGAGCTTTGGTTAAAAAGAATCTTGCTGTATGTAAAAGTATTTTTATCTATCATTAACAAAGAAGTTCTCCCTATTGCTCTCAAGATCCTACCCACCCATGAGGAATCAGGTATCAAGTACATTTGATATGACAAGAGCTTCACTTCAGGAAGGAGTAGAAGGAATTTTACAACAAACATGGGTTAAGCTAAATCAAGAAAGACCAATCAATTACAAAGAGGATGCCTTGGGTAATTTTATAAATTTGATATGTTTGTCAAATAAATGTTCACATAGACACTCTACATTAAATGATTATATGCGGAATACCACTCTTTTGTGAATCGCATTCTCAAGCATTTCCAAGTCTTCATGCCTTATGTTGGGCTCCTATAGAATCTGGGTGTTTTGTTACAACTCATGTGTACTACTCTAAGACTTTTCTCACCCTCCATAACTTTCAACACTGTTAGGATAATAACCACCCTTGGCTTTGTAACATAAGAATCAGTATGTTTACTATTTGGTTCATTATATCAGTTACTTATTCATGAAAATTTTGTTAAAATTCCAAGTGTCTGGCACCTATGTGAGACATAGTGGATAGAAAAATTAATAAAACATTTATATATCATTTTACAAATGTTTGTATGTATTGTGAGAATTTTGATTTTTACCCATAATAAAAAAATAAAAATAAAATAAAATTAAATTAAATTAAAAAAATAATAATAATAATAATAATACACCTCATGGAATGTAGACTAGGGGCAAACAAAAATTAAACAAGCTATTACACAAAAGATTAATTAATAACAATTTATAAAGATCCAAGGATGCATATGTTACTTGCCATAAACTAAGAGAAGTTCCATGTACTTGAAATGCAATAGAATGGGTGTGTTTGTGCATGTGTGTGTGTTTGTGAGTGTGATTATAGTAATTTCAGGAAGGGAGGATGTTGTAGCTGTTTACATTTTGTTTATTCAGGTAACATTTTAAAAACTGATTTCATTAAATCAATGAGAGTCAAGTTATCACCGAATATATTCTTCACCAAGATAACTGGGAGCAGCATTGTCTTCTAAAGGAACAAGTGAGAAAAGATGAGTTCGGACATCAGTTGCATGATTTGGTAATCAAAACTTGAGGAAGCTACATCTGGTTTCTCTCAAGAGGCTTAAAAATGTGTGTTTTATTCCTTTAGTGGTGCTCGCAAACATATTTTCCCAGGCTAAACCTTCAAAGGTGAAAAAAGAAATAAGCTTTAAAGTTTCCATTATAGCTATAACTATATATCGTAGGCACATACTTTCATTGAATAGCATCTGTGGGATGCCAAGCAAATACCCATTAAATCAATCCAGTTCCATGAAATGCATTGAGCAATAATTTTAAACAAGATGCTAAGAAAGACATCTGGCATATATCTGGATGACACATTGTTTCTGCCCTCAAGGACCTTACAGTTTGATAAGAGAGAAAACACCACAATCAGGAATTTCAATATAACGTTTTATATGCTGTGGTAGAAGTTCCTCATGATGCTATTTTAAGTATAAAGAAAGAGTTAAGCAGAGCTAGTCAAATGGGCCTGTAGTGTCAAGAAATACTTGTCGAAGCGGTTTTTTTAAACTATCCACTTTTCTCTCTTTCTTTTGTTGCAATTCTGATCCAAGCCACCTCCATATCTTACCTGATCTACTCGACACCCACTGCTTACCCATCCAAGGCTTAAACTTAGCCTCAGAAAATTGTCTGCAGTTAGAAATAATTTAATGTCACTCTCCTACTTTAAAGCCTCCAATGGGTTCTCATTATACTTAGAATAAAATCCAAATTCCATCCCATGGCATAAAAGACTTTAAATAATGTGGCCCTGCTTTACCCTTTTTGACTTTTAATCAAAACACTCTCTTCATTTACTCAAGACACCCTTGTTTCAGTCTTCAGATTAAAAAATTAGTGTTTTTTTTAATTATTTTTATTTTTATTGTGGTAATTTGCACCTTCAATTCCTTCTTCTTAAAAGAACATTTTCTTAATATTTGCCCATGTGTGGATATTTTCCATAATTTAGTTGTCAGGTCAAAGGTACTTCTTCTAAAAAGTCTTCTCTGTTGACTCTATGTGCATTGGCCCCCGTTCTCTGGTCATATCCTACCACTTTTCTTTTTTTTCCTTCTTCATGGTACTTATTACCATCTTCATTTAATTCTTTCTTAGCCTGTTTACCACCATTATAATGTAAGCTCCAGAACCTCACCTATCTCATCATAAACCATTTATTACTAGTGACTAAACCAGGGCTTGTCAAATATTTGATACTTATAAAAACATAATAACCAAGTGAAATGTTGGTATGGTTTCCATATTTATCAAGAAAAATTACAAAATATCCAGCGAAATTGGCTCCCAGATGACATTTTGGTATAAGGATGTCCTGAACTTTGTATGAGATATACTTACACTAAAATGATGGGCTCTTCATTGGACCTAGCTCAATAAAAGATGTTTTTAGGACCATTAAGAATATTAGAAAAGGATATTGAGAAATTACTGCTAATTTGGTTAGATGTGATGATGATATTTTGGTTATGAGGACAGTGTCTTTATTTTTTCCACCTGCATTCGGAGGAATTTGTTGGGGAAAATATCATGATGCCTGTTATTTATTTTTAAATGTTTAAGAAAGAGTGAAAAAAAAAGTTGATGAAGCAAATAAGATAACATGTCAACATGTTATCTGAAGCCTGAAAGTATGGAAGGAGGGGGAGAAGCCCCCTGGGGATTCTCCTGTCCCCATTCTCACTTCTCCTTCTATTGCCCAAATTCAGTGTGAAATCAGCTGACATGGAAGGGGGCTAGGGGTGCAGAAAATCATAACTTGAAGGGGCCAGCCCCATTTAACAGAGACGTTAACAGGCAAAGCTATGAAATGGATAGAGAGAGCAAACAGGCCCAAGATCTACAAAGAGTTCATTATACTCTTCTCTTACATTTACATTTATTTGAAAATTTTCATAATAAAAAGGGAATAAAGAATGTATGTACATCTATACTGACTTTACAGCTGAATTTGAAACTCTTGAAGGACAAGCATCATGGCCTCCATATTTTAGTACTATTACAAGACTTGTTTGGGAATTTAACAATCAGTATATATTTATTGATGGGGAAAATATTGAAAAATGAATCTGTCCTGAATCACTGCATTTCCTATATTTACTTGGGGCAGAGAATACATTGACACCTGTTTATTATCTTGTTCACTTAATCCTTTCAATGATCAGTATTTCAATTACTCTTGCCTCCTTTACAGAGTTTGTCTAATATAATTAATTTCCTAGGGGATCTTGAGTAATGAATGTAATATGTATAAATTGTCTAACCACTAATTATTATACAGAATGACAATAATAAAAAATTTAATGTAATGAATTTTAATGTTCATCCATACCTGTATGGCCAGCCTTAAATGTTCCTGGGTGGGTAGTAAATTAGCCTGAGAATTTCATTTGAGGTCATCTGTTTGTCTTTGGCAATTTTGTTTACCAAAGAGAAAATGAGCATACCTTACATAATGTAAGTATGTAGGCATAAAGATACAAAACTCTAATCCTATTAGACTAAGGGTTAGACAAATATTCCATCTTTGATCCTGTTTCTTAAGCTGTATTTATTTTGGAGGGTTATGATTTAGAAAAATAGGCAAGGCAGTCCTTCAGCAAGGCAGCCCTACGGTATGGAAAATTACTCTAAAAGTTTTCAAGTTAATGCAATAAGTAAATTCAGGAACAACAAAAAAAGTAACCCATTGTAATAAGTTCAAAATCATTATCACATTCAATGTGAAAATTATAAATCAAAATATTTAATATGCCTTTTAATATAAATGAATTGACAAGGCTTTGACAAAATATGTTTGTGCAGGTAAAACTGATGGTGTAAAATTTTTGGAAGGTTCTTAGGAACACTAATTTGGTAAATCTGCAAATGGCAGGAACTTGAACAAATTTCAAGCAAAACAGAATTTCCAGGTTCATGTAACTGGATTGTTATATATGTCACTGAACATTCAGTGTGCTTCTCTAATCCAAGCAGAGATTGTTCATCCATTCTGGAAAAGTATAGCCCATTATCCTAAAAGAGTATCCTACCTCATGTCCCCTTTGTTCTCAAATAGGGTGATAAATTGAAAGATGATATGGATTTGTCTGAATACGACACATAGGAGGCAGTGGTGACTGAGAACACTGCTTCAAGAGCACTGAGATGAAGAGAGGTGCTCTCTGATCTCCACTCCCTTCCCACCTCTGTGAGCTATTACGTATTGTTCCAAATCACCCACCCCCAATTTTTTGTCTTTAGGCTCTCCTCTTAACCCATCACTTCCTCCAGCCTCTTTTAAAATTATTGTGGAACAGGTGGGAACAATATGGGCAGAAGTTGTCAGTGAGGCAAAAACAAACCCAGCTCATGCTTTTATTTATTATATCCAACTTGAGCTCAGCTTGACAGTAAAATAGCCATACTACCTCATACCCCAGCTTTATTAAACACAACTGTCACTGGGGAGAACTAATATTAT
The DNA here is from genome assembly GCA_026826555.1 of Tolypeutes matacus. Lineage (NCBI taxonomy): Eukaryota > Metazoa > Chordata > Mammalia > Cingulata > Chlamyphoridae > Tolypeutes > Tolypeutes matacus. Next base: position 48,797,582 of record JAKSZT010053928.1, on the reverse strand, counting down.
AAGCTAAAAAAAGACACAGCATTGGAAAAGGACCATTAGAAACAGTGAGAGTACATGGGTGAAGCCTGGGTTCTGAATACCATTCTGGAAGCGCAGGGCTAAGTAAAACACAGCTGACAGACTATGCCATTGGCAATGTTCTCATGCCAGTCTTTCACATCCTTGAAGGGTATACTGTGAAATCACACCCTTTCCCCACAATGAAGTCAAAACTTAAAATACTTCTAGGTGTTCACATGTAAAATGCACACGTTGTATTTATAAATTTAAAACTTGTGTGCTGGGCTATGTATACCCATTCCTATCAGATTTCACAACATTTGGAGTAAAATGGAATATCAGTAACAAGAGCAACAATTTCTTTAAGCAGTGTCTAGTCTGTACACAAAGAATCGAATATATATTTGTTTTACAGGTTCCTGACACCTTCTATTGAATCATATATATTTAGCAAGAGTAGACTGAACTCACATCCACTTTCTCTTCCAACATTCACCCATTAATAACTTGTTTCCAGGCTTTCACCTTCAAAAGTCTGCAAATCTGCAAATGGCAGATATTCATATTTTCAAACTCTGTTAGAAAATTTGCCAGGTGCTAAAGTCAACTGGACTATCTTTCCTTATTCACGATGCCCTCTTTGAAACATTCTGCCCATTTCTCTTTCCTCCACTTATTTTTCGGGCTCCTTTTTCCTATTAATCCCTGCTCTTACTTTCCTGTTCTCACTTCCAACATAGGAAGAGAGGGTCCCCTTGGTGTAATACTCAAATCACTTTTCCCCCTTTTCTATTCTTTATTAGTATTCGAATCCATTTCCAAAGCTAATATAACCTTTATAGAAAAGACTCAGAAATCTGTTTGTACAACACATTGCATAGCATTGCACAGGGATTGAGAGAATTAATTTCATTTTGACTCCCAGCTCAGCTTCTGTATGCACACAAGTATTTTATATAACCTCCCTAAACATATATGTTCTCATCTGGGAGATTAGGAATGATAATAATTCCTATCCATCTGGAATTTCCTTGTAAACTAGTTAATTTATTTGGCCATTATATGACCATGTGTCAAACAATAGACAAGCACTTAATACATATTTACTAAAGAGAGATTGCTTCCAGTTTTCTCACTTGTTACAGCTAATATATATTTTCCTCCAGGGAATTTCCCCTGATTTCTTCAGTCAGGCTGTGGGTTCCAAGAGGAGACTGCCCTTGCCCCATCTTATCCCCTCTATTATAATTGTCCATTGCATATTGTATATTGGAATGCCAGTAATTTGACAACATCAGAAACTGATTGCATTAGACCATAAATTCCTTGAGGGCAGGCATGTGCACATCTTAATTACCCAAGGCCCAGCATAAACTAGTTTTAACTGGCATAAGATCAAAGTGAAGACATAAACTTGGATTCCAAACCAAACCTGACATCATGGTACTGCCCTTTACTAAAGTGTCTAAATTACACTGATTTCAATGAGCGATATATGTTTACTCTCTCTGCTGGATTATAAACTCTAAGGGCTGGCCAGCTAATCTGGTCTCTGATCGGGATACATTAACAACCTTTTTCTCTAATCCAGTTAGAGTCAATAGTCGATTACCAGCAGTAATGGCCTCTGGCTGTGTGATTTTCCAACTGAAAGGATGTGGGCCAATTAAGACTGTTTCATACTCGCTAAGAGTTGCATCCTGCTGCTGTCAGAGCAGAATCAATCTTGGCTCTACAGTGAATTTGGGACCTTGCAAAATTACAAAAAAACTTTAATACATATTGAAATCAACCAGATTCAATAAAATCTGCCGAGATTTTCTTCCTTTTGAGAGGTTCATTCCCTCTGTTAAGTGATAACAAGAAGCTAAACAAATTGCCAAACAAGAACTGCAATTTTTGAAAACCACTACCAGGAATAACTTGTTCATATTTTCACACCCAAAAGATATCTCATGTATTCTTTTTTTTTTCCCTTTTTATCTACTTGTTTCATATCATAATTCATGTTAAGAATGGCATTTCTCTGGTCTATAGTCTGATGATGTAAAAAATGATCCACGAAATTGCATGCATTAATGAAAACATTTCTAGAATGCAAGATACCAAGAAATTTTATGTTGAAATACATAAAGTTTCAGAAGACTGAAAACCTGGTTAAATTGCAAAGAAAACAAGCATTAGAGGAAAAATTAGCTCAATGTAAAATAAGTCCACTGCTACCGCTGTAAGGGAGTCTGGAATAATTCAGACGTGCCCTCATCTTATTCAGAGACCTCTTATGCATTATTTGTTTTAAGTATCCATCCCACCATAAACCGAAAGCATTTCTGGAAATTTTCAAGCACATTATTGAATTGCTTTACCACTGTTTAGGTGATTTTTCTTATATTAGGATGAAATACGCTTCCCTGTTATTTCCCCCCATTGATGCTAAAGTGAAGCCAAAAGATATTCTCTCTTTCACATTATTTCTGAAAATATTTAAATAGCAAGATTATTCTCCTTTTTTCTCTTCCAGTTTAAAGATTAGAGCTTACTAAATAAGTGTGTGTCTTTGCTAAAGGGGAATAAAAAACTCAGATATTAATTAAATAATTGAGTATGTTTTGTCAGGAAGAATAACAAAATGAGATGGAAGGAGCAGGTGTAGCTCAGTGGTTGAACGCCTGCTTCACATGTACAAGTTTCCAGATTCAATCCCCAGTATCTCCTAATTAAAAAAAAAAAAAAAAAAAAAGACATGGAAAAGAGTAAGAGAATTTATAGTGATTAAAGAAAAACTTTTTCACACAAATTAGGATTTCACAGTTTCATTGAGTGATTCACAAATTGGACCGCTTCTCATACAAAAAGTAGATGGGAGCTGGGCCTAGAGAGTAGAAAGGAGAAGTTTATATAGGGTCAAAGTGGAAGCAAGTAAGGAGATCTGATTGGCCTGCTTTAAGTTAATTAAGTTAATTTTTACATTGTGGGCCTTACAAAGTGGGGAGCAGATATATATTGATTAACATGGAACGCCTGTCCATTCTGATAATCACTCACTACTCAAAAGAAAGTATTTTTATTACCAAGTGTTGCTTATTAGTCACCCTACAGAGTAAGATCCATTTTCTTGGAAAACCCCTGTGGGTCAATTGTTTTTGTCCTCTGGAAAAGTCCTTTTCAGAAAGGGGTATTCTCTTGGCAACACTTAATGTGGGCTGCCACTTTATTTTACTTAACAATAGCATTATAAATCTTTAAGATAAGGAAAAGTAATTTGTTTGAAAAACAATCATCTTTAAATGGTGTTTTTATCATAAAGAGTCTAGGTTCACTTATTTTAATTAAAAGTCTTAGATGCTGGTTTTTTTAAGGTTATCTTGCAAATATTTTCATGCAATATGTTTATTTAAGAGATAATATCTGCTATAATTGTACTCTAATTACAATAAAAACTATTTGAGTATTTGAATTCATCTTGGAAAATCTAGACATAAAATTTAAAAGGCACATGAGAATTTTTGCATCATCAAGGCAATAGCTACATTTCTTTCTTTAACTCAACATAGAAAGGACTGGAATAGTATGAAACAAAAGATAAAGGACAAATTAAATTTATGAATTGAGCAAACATAGCTAAAAGTTTGTAAAAATATCAATGGAAAGAAGCCGTGTGGACACAATAATTGATTTACAATAGAAGTAGCTAGATATTGCAATGCCTTTTTGATACAAACAAAATTATTTTAATTGGTCCTACTCAGACAGAAGGAAATAGACATTATTTTCTTTTCCTATTTGAAGAGTACATAGATATAGACAGAGCAGGCAATTCCAGGAATTCGGCACCCTGTCAGTGGGCTTTACCTTGAAATGTATGATAACCTATTCCCCCAAGGTATCACAGTTGGTCGCATTTATATTTTTCCTACGCATTGTTCTTATGCCCCTTTTATTTGAACCTATAATTAGAACTATTCTCATTAAATATGTGTCCCAGAGACTTCAATCTTTGGTCTGTTCATATGCTAGTTGAGCCCTGAATCTCAGCAGAGCTGCAGCCAACACCTACTCTCCAGTTTATCGGACTCACCCAGGACAATTAAGAAAATGAAGTCGATGGACAATGCCCATCCCAAAAAACAGAGTATTTACAACTGCAAGCAAGATAATTCCATCCATCTGCCCAATGGATTGTAAGCCTCCTCTCAAGTGGAAGCAAAATTGAGGAATGAAAAACATAAGGGGGGAATGCAATTATGGACTAAAGTAGACTTATTATTATTCTAGCAATGAAGAACTTGTAAAATTGATATAAAGGCAGTGGTCACCAGAGGTTCTGAGGGGAGGGAGAGGGAAGATTAGGTATAATATGGTGCATTTTTGGAACATTGGAGTTGTTCTGCATGACATTGAAATAGTGGATACAGGCCTTTTACATTTTTATCAAAGCCTATAAAATTGTGAGGTGCAAAGTGTAAACTATAATGTAAACTATAGACTATGGTTAGTAGCAGTACTTCAGTATGTGTTCATCAATTGTAACAAATGTACCACACTAATGAAAGATGTTGTTAATGGGGGAAAGTGTATGACAGAGAGGGAATGAGGTATACGGGAATCTCCTATATTTTTGATGTAACATTTACATAATCTAAAGCTTCTTTAAAAACAATAATAATAAAAAACAATTTTAAAAAAACAAATGTACAAACTTAAAGAAGAAATATTTAGCTTCTGGTTTGAGTCCCATTCATAGTAAAATGCTTTGATGAAAAAAAGAAAAAAAACTGATTTTATAATTCCATTTATTTTATTTAAATTAAGTTGGTAGTAATATTTGAACTGTATGCATCCTACATATATATATATATATATAGCATATAATAGAAAACTTAGTACCAGATTCAATCCCCAGTATCTAATTTAAAAAAAAAAAGACATGGAAAAGAGTAAGATGCATTTTAACACATCTCATAAATATGCACTTTGCAGTAACACTGTTGATGAAATAGAACATGATATGCCCGAAAATTTCGTCTATCTTTTTGATTTGGAAAGATGAAGTTACTTTTCCAAGCTCAACTGTCATTTGGAGATAAACTGAGATTTAATACTGAAATTTAGAGCCTTTTAATTTTTAACAATTGTTGCAGACATGCTGGTGAAGTTTAGAATTATAACGTTACTGAAATTCTGTGGTGTATGTTAGTCAATATGTATGTAGTGGATTCCTTTAGTAGACTACTTTGGATAACATTTTTAAAAATTTTCTTGCAAAAAAAAGAGTACGTAGAATTTCAGATATTCAAACTTACAGCACTTGTTTATCTCAGTGGTTCTCTTAAGTGTGGTCCTGGGAGCAGTAGCATTAGTAGACTTGGCACTCGTTAGAAATACATATTCTCAGGTCCACCCAGACCTACAGAATCAGAAACCAGGGGTGGGGCCCAGCCCTCTGTTTTCACAAACGCTCTAGATAATTCTGATGGAGGCTTGGTTTATCTTAAATTTCCTGAGAATAAGTGTGTTGGTAGTGGATGATAAAGATGGATAAAGGGCTTCAGAACACTAATTGCTTGTTTAAATTTATCTTCTTGTTTAAATCTATTTTTTCAATTTACAAATCATGTAATCCAGGAAATTAAACCTAAACTTTCCATTGCTCATTTGGTTTACAAGCGGTGGAACTGGGACGAGCATAGCAGTCCTTGACACTTTGCTTAGCTTCTGCTCCATGTTTACTCTTCTTGTTTTTCAGGCCTTTAATTATTCTCTCTTTCTCTGCCATTCCTCACGCATTACAGCTTTCTAGATCAAGCTTTCAATTCTTCATGGATTAATTTCATCCTAATATGATTAACTACTGTGTGTGTGGTTTTTTCCCCTGACATTTTCTAAAATCATCAGGGAACAAAAATGAGAAATCTTCAAGGAATTAAAATATCAAGGCATGAGTATTCCCTAGTCTCTAACAAGCTCTCCATTAACCTGTCATCTAGAATAAACAAGAAACACAACCATAAACTATGTCTTTAAGTGTATTATACATGCATATTTCCTTTTTTTTTTCAATGAAATACCATACCATTTTTCTTTTCAAATAAGAATTTTCAATATTAAACACAGTTTAAAGTGGGAACTGTTTTGTGATTGAAACTAGGAATAAAGAAAGCTTTTTCACTTATCTGTTCCTTCCATATCCTCAGAGACACATATTTGGAATCTAAGGTTTTACACAGTCAAGCCTGAAAACCTTGGTCTGAAACATTTTCTTCTGTGGGTATCTCTGTATGTATTACAGATGGATTTCCAAGGATTCACATGAAGAGAAAGAATTTTTGTTTAGGCAATATAATCAGGCAACAAATGGAACAAAAGAAGAGAGAACAAGAAACGTCTCAGATATTGAATAGAAAAGTATTCAGGTTGTATCTCCATATATAAAGAGACTCTTGTTCCCTTAAGATGGTATACTCACTTACCCAACCCTGTTCATTTAGCAACTTCTATTCATTTCCAGAAACCCTACTAAGGTTCTACTTCCTTGGTAAAAGCTCCACCACAGAGAGTCAGTCTCCCTATTGCTATTATTTTCATCTTGAACAAATGTGTCACATTTCACAGCACTCAAATATTTTATTAGAATTATTTGTGTAAATCTCTATCTCACCATAGAGTTAGTATAATACCTCATTCATCTTTCTATTTTAACACCAAATATAGGTGTGACACAAGACAGGTACTCAATAAATGTATATTTAACTAAACAAAACTACAGAGGAAATAGAAGACAATTATTCACATTTACAATGTTTAAAGACTATCTGCTTATACTTAAGGCAAATGATATTTTGTTCATAATAATCCAAGTTTCAACCTTCTATTTTACCATGAACCTGTTTATAAAATAATGTTGATTCTGGAAATGCTTTGAGAACATTTCCTTTTCACCAATGTTGGTTATCAATTAATTTGATTATACTTTTAGTCTAACAAGGCTGTAGATAAATCACACTCTTCCTCTCCGTGCAGTAGTCTGATCATTTGTTGTCAGATATATTGAAAAGCTAATTCCCAGCTATTGTAGGAAAGATTAACAACAGATACATAATCAACGCTAGGAAACCATTTCAAAAAAGCTGGGACTCAAACAACTTTTTGTAAATATACGCAGAGCCTATGCTTTACTTAAACCAAGTGGCATGACTAGTGAAGACAGTTGATTTTCATCCGAAAATAAAATAAAGGCATATATTCGACAAGAAAACAATCACAGATACAACCATATATAACCCTATGACACAGAAGTATTATTATATAAAGGCAGTGTGTAGATGTCCTATAACTCTCTATGATGGTGCCAAATTATATTCAAAGAAAATTCTTTAAAGCATCTCAAATTAAAACGGAAATTAACCATTGCACCATCAAGTGCCTGTACAAATATACATAATGACATGCCCTTTGATCAAAACATCACATTGCATTAAAACATTAAATCATATTGCATAAAATATATCTGTGACAATGAAAAAACTGGAATTGCCACACTTTAATAAAAATTACATTTCTAAAAACCATGATTTTTCTCATTCTTCTGGATTAAAATCAATTCAAATTTGTGGCTTAATTTAAATACTGCAAAAAAAAGATAATTAAGAATTAGTATGATATGATGTGGTGTTTCAAAGTTTTAAGAGAAATAATGAATTGGGAAAAGATGATGGATGCTTTATTAAAAAATAATGAAAAATAAAATACTTCTGAACCTTCTATAGTTAGGCTTTGTATAACACAGTACATATTATTTCCTTTGACCTAATAAAAACTCTGAGTGTGATGGGTTCCATCCCATGCTCTTTGAAGATCTGGTGATTTCACAAAGGACCCAAGGGGCTGTCAAAAATTTAAGAAAAAGCAAAAAGAAATCTGATGGACTTCAAATTTCTGGTGGATTTAGGCTTTATTCAGAGGACCTATTCTCTCTTTTTCTTTCTTTTTTCTTTCTTTTCTAATGCACCCACACTCAGTTTTATTAGTACAAAATTGCATGACTAGAAGAATCGAGAAACTAATGCTGCAGGGATTCAGGCAAACCTTCACTGATTAACACAGACCTTAGTTTATTGCAAGGGCTAGGGGGGAAAAAATAGGCATGTTAATCCAATCAATGACTTCTGAAAAAATATGATGCCCCTGAGATTAAGTAATTTTCCTAAACTTGCATACCCAAATAGAGGTAGATCTAGGACAAAGTTTCTTTATTTTCTAAATTGTTTTCAATTAGAAATTTAAAATTTCCAGTCTACAACCAGGAGAACAACTATTTTATCCTTTTAACATTATAGAGAATATAAAATTCTCTTCTCATAAATATTAAAGCTTGCTTTATTATGTATTGTATACAATTTTAATTTCATCAGAACTTCAAAATAAAGAAATTGCAGATGTATTTCTCACAGAAAGATGTGGAAACTCATGAGCACTAGTTATTAATTGATAATTGTAGTCTCTTTCTGGAGAAAAAGGAAGCTTAAATATTTCACTTCACTGAAGTTTCAGTGACTTATTTTTCCTATGACCCCTTCAAATTATCAGAAATTTCTTAGTGATTTGAAGAATTCTGAAATGGGTGAGACAGAAAAAATGACTTTGAGACGTTAAAAAGTATAAAGTATGTAATTTTGTTAATATTAGTTGGTACATGGCTAGCAATACTCATCACATGCTCTCCCAGCTCACACAAAATTACATATAAGGACAAAATAGTTGTATTTAATAGGAGTGTTAGTGCACTGAAAACTAGAACTGTTAATCTCTAAGAAACTGGAAAGGAGGAGTGGCCAAGATGGAGTGAGTGTAGGAGGGCGCACATTGCAAGCTCCCAGAGCAAGGCAGATTGGGGACGGGGTCCGGCCCGGGGGTCTGTGCTGTGCACGTGTGGAGTGAGAGGCTTGGAACATCTATCTGCGAGGATTGGCAGCGTGGACTGAACGGTGGAGATTCGTGAGTTTTGAGGCTGCCGGTGGAGGTTGGCACAGGCGACTGAACCCCTCAGTTAGGGAAAAAAAAATAAAACGGCAATTTTGAGCCATGAGCGGGGAGAAAAAGTTTTATTTTCTGGGGATCTGGCTGCCTGGCGCCCCTTGGACCTTGTGTGAACAGAGCAAACGAGCTAATCAGCACCCAGTGAACCGGAGGGGGGATTTTGGTCGGGGAACGGAGCTGATTTCCCTAGCCACCCAGGGATAAGAGCCGGGCCGCTGCGGAGCCAGGAGGAAGGGACACTTCCCAAAAAAGGGAGGGTTCGGTTGGAAGACAGGGAAGGGTATTTTATATTTTTAGACATTGATCTGGCTGCCTGCACAGCCCCATAGCTTTGGGGAGCAGATAAGCCTACCTGAAGCACCATTAGGCTGAGAACAGACGCAAATCTGCACTCAAACTGATTTACTGAGCAGCCCGGTGACGCTGGAGCTCGGCGCCGGAAGGGGCGGAATCCACCCTCTTTAGCACTCCTCACTAACATCAGAGCTTCAGCTAACCTGGGGAGTCCGGAAAGTGGGACGTGCTTGATTAATTTCCACGGGCCCAGCTAGGGTCCCTTCCGTAAGGGGGTTGGTGTAGAGGAGGAATTATTTTGGGTCCTGCATTTGACTAAAAAAAAAAAAAAAAGTGAGGTCACCTCAACAAATGAAAAATAAATTCTTTTTAATTTAGCTTAATAGCTAAAAGCTGCTTCAGCACCTGCATATAGAACCCTGTGGGGAAATTCATTGATAAACACAAGTAGGCAGGAAGGATCCACGTGGACCCTAGGGGAATCATTGACCCCCCCTTAGCTCTGTTTGACTGCTTGCCTGTGTGGATCTTTGGTGTCTCTCTGTTACTTTCTGGTCTATTGCTATTACTCCCGTTTTCCTCCCCCATTCCTTTTTCCTTCTATTTTTTTTTTTTTTTTTTTTAATAGGATCTGCCAGCTGGTCGCTTATTTGCTGGGCTTCTTATTCAGGAATTTCCCACTCGCTATATATATTGATTCTGTATTACAAACTATCGCTTATCCTTCCTGCATCTTTCTGCCTTCTGTTTTCTCTTGTGGCTCTTAGAGACAACATTTTTTTCATAGGCCCACAACTTAAGGGTGTCAATTACTATCGCATCTATTTTGTTTTCTTCTTCTTCCTTTTTCTTTTTTTTTTTTATTAGTATTAACTTTTTCCTTTCAGACCTTTCTCTACTATTTCTCTCCCTCCTCATAATTCTAGCCTTCTGAATCACTATATATATATATTCCTCCATTTCTGTTCCCAGTCCATTGCAGGAACTCCATATTTTTTCCTAGTACTCTACACTGCATACAGAAGTTAAATATTCATCTCATTAAGTCTCATTTTGCCCTTCTTCTAACTTTTATCAATATTTCTATTATCCTTCTGCCTTCCTTACATCTTTTGATTCCTCTGGCCCTAACCTTTTGCCTTCAAGGGAACATAGAAAGAAGCAAGGAAATAAAATAAGAAGAAAAACTGCCAAAGAGAAAACTTAACTCACACGCAGAACCAACAGCTAAATAAAATTCTAGAGCATAGAGAAAACCTAATCAACTGAACAAACCCATCAAGATAATATGATGAACAGAGGGCAACAGAAAAATACAAATGACTTTGAGAAACTGGAAAACATGGACCAGTCCAGTGCACAAAATAAAAACCAGGAAGCAATGCAGTACATCGAACAACTAATCAAAGCTATCCAAACAAATATCATGGACCAACTTAAAGAACTGAAGGAAGAGATTAAGGATATAAAGAAGACACTGGGAGAACATACTGAAGAAATAGCTAACACACCTAAAAAGGTAATGGATATGATGACGGACAAAGACACAAGTCAAGAAATGAAAAAGACGCTGGACTCACATAACAGCAGATTTGAACAGGCAGAGGAAAGAATTAGTGATACGGAAGACAATACAGTGGAAATCAAAGAGATTGTAGAAAAGATAGACGAAAAGATAGAAAAAATCCAGTATGGTCTCAGGGAATTAACCGATAATGCAAGATGCACAAACATACGCATTATGGGCATACCAGAAGGAGAAGAGAAGGGAAAGAGAACAGAAGGAGTGTTGAAGGAAGTTATGGCTGAAAACTTCCCAACTCTATTGAGAGAGATGGATGTGCAGATCTAGGAAGCACAGCGCACCCCAAATACTATAAATCCCAACAGGCCAACTCCAAGACATATACTTGTCAAATAGTGCAATGCTCAAGACAAAGAGAAAATACTCAAGGCAGCAAGAGAAAAGAGAACCATCACATACAAGGGAAGCACAATAAGATTAAGTGCTGATTTCTCAGCTGAAACCATGGAGACAAGAAGACAGTGGTATGACATAGTCAAAACACTAAAAGAAAAATACTTCCAGCCACGAATTCTCTATCCAGCAAAATTGGCATTCAAAAATGATGGAGAGTTCAAAATATTCACAGATAAACAGCAATTAAGAGAGTATGTCAAGAAGAAACCAGCACTTCAAGAAATACTAAAGGAATCTCTACAAGTTGAAAGGAAAAAAACAAAGGAGAGAGAGTTGGAGGAGAGTTTAAAAACAACTGAAAACTCAAAAAGAGAAACAAAACAACATATGACATACATTAACCCAAAGAAAAAATGACTGAAGTAAGAACTTCGTTACGAGTAATAACACTGAATGTTAATGGATTAAATTCACCAATCAAAAGACACAGATTGGCAGAATGGATAAGAAAATATGATCCATCTATATGCTGTCTACAAGAAACCCACCTTCGGCCCAGGAATTCAAGGAGGCTGAAAGTGAAGGCTGGAAAACCATTTTACAAGCTAACAATAGCCAAAAAAGGGCAGGAGAAGCTATTCTAATATCAGACAAAATAGACTTTAAATGCAAAACTATTGTAAGAGACAAAGATGGACACTACATATTAGTAAAAGGAGTAATCTCTCAAGAAGAGAGAACAATCATCAACATTTACGCACCTAATCGAGGTGCCTCAAAATACGTGCGGCAAACTCTGGAAAAACTAAGAGGAGAAATAAATTCCTCTACAATTATAGCAGGGGACTTCAACACACCACTATCATCATTAGACAGAACATCTAGGCAGAGAATTAATAAAGAAACTAAGGCACTCAACAATACATTAGAAGATTTGGACTTAATAGACATATACAGAACACTATACCCAAATACAGCGGGATTTACATTCTTCTCCAGTGCACATGGAACATACTCCAAAATAGACCACAGGCTAGGCCACAAAACAACACTCAATGAATTCAGAAAGATTGAGATTATACAAAGTAATTTCTCTGACCACAACGGAATGAAGTTGGAAATCAATAAGGGCCAGAGAAACAGGTTAGGCACAAGGATATGGAAGTTAAACAACACACTCTTAGACAAACAGGGGGTCAAAGAGGAAATTTCAAAAGAAAGCAGTAACTACCTTGAAACTAATGAAAACAACAACACAACATATCAAAACCTATGGGATGCAGTGAAAGAAGTCCTGAGAGGGAAGTTCATAGCCATGAATTCATATATTAAAAAAGAAGAAAGAGCTAAAATTGAAGACCTAACTGCACACTTGGAGGAATTGGAAAAACAACAACAAACTAAACCTAAAGGAAGTAGAAAACAGGAAATAACCAAGATTAGAGCAGAACTAAATGAAAGAGAGAATAAGAAAGCACTGGAAACAATAAACAAAACCAAAAGCTGGTTTTTCGAGAATATCAACAAAATTGACAAACCCTTAGCCAGACTAACAAAGAAAAAGAGAGAACAGATGCAAATACATAAAATAAGGAATGAGCAAGGTGATATCACTACTGACCCCACAGAAATAAAGAGTATCATAAGAGGATACTTTGAAAAATTATATGCCAACAAGAATGACAGTTCAGAAGAAATGGACAAGTTTCTAGAAACCCACAAACAGCCGACATTGATGAAAGAAGAAATAGATGAACTCAACAGCCCAATTACAAGAGATAGACTCAGTCATTAAAAACCTCCCAACTAAGAAGAGTCAAGGGCCAGATGGCTTCACAGCTGAATTCTACCAAACATTCTGGAAAGAGCTAACACCAATTCTACTTAAGCTCTTCCAAAAATAGAATTAGAAGGAATATTACCTAACTCATTCTATGATGCCAGCATTACCCTAATACCAAAACCAAATAAAGATACCACAAGAAACGAAAATTACAGACCAATTTCTCTAATGAACCTAGATGCTAAAATCCTTAACAAAATACTTGCTAATCGCATTCAACAACATATCAAAAGGATTATACACCATGACCAAGTGGGTTTCATCCCAGGTATGCAAGGATGGTTCAATATAAGAAAATCAATCAATGTAATACACCACATAAACAAACTGAAAGAAAAAAATCACATGATCATCTCTATAGATGCAGAAAAAGCATTCGACAAAATACAGCACTCTTTCCTCATAAAAACATTACAAAAGATAGGAATAGATGGAAACTTTCTGAAAATGGTAAAGGGTATATATGAAAATCCCAAAGCTAACATCATTTTCAACGGTGAAATCCTAAAAGCCTTTCCTCTGAGATCGGAAACAAGACAAGGATGCCCACTATCACCACTCCTATTTAACATTGTCTTAGAAGTACTTGCACGAGCACTGAGACAAGAAAAGGACATAAAAGGCATCCAGATTGGAAAAGAAGAAGTAAAAATTTCATTATTTGCAGATGACATGATCCTATACATAGAAAGCCCTGAGAAATCTACAACAAGGCTTCTAGAACTTATAAAGGAGTTCAGTAATGTTGCAGGCTATAAGATCAACGCTCAAAAATCAGTAGCATTTCTGTACAACAATAACCAGCAAACTGAGGAGGAAATCAGGAAAAAAATACCATTTACAATAGTAAACAAAAGAATCAAATACCTAGGAATAAATTTAACTAAAGATGTAAAGGACTTATATACAGAAAACTACACAACACTGTTAAAGGAAATCAAAGAAGACTTAAATAAATGGAAAAATATTCCCTGTTCATGGATGGGAAGACTAAACATCATCAAGATGTCTATCCTACCCAAACTAATCTACAGATTTAATGCAATCCCAATAAAAGTCAACACTATATTTTTTAAGGAACTGGAAAAACTAACCACAAGATATATTTGGAGAGGCAAGAGGCCCCGAATTGCCAAAGATATATTGAAAAGGAAAAATGAAGTTGGAGGTATCACATTACCTGACTTTAAAACATACTACAAAGCTACAGTGATCAAAACTGCGTGGTATTGGCACAAGGATAGACCTACTGAACATGGAACCGGATTGAGAGTTCTGATATAGATCCTCGCATATCCAGTCATCTGATATTTGACAAACCACGAAACCCACTCAGTTGGGAGAGAGTGGCCTCTGTAACAAGTGGTGCTTGGAGAACTGGATATCCATATCCAAAAGAATGAGAGAAGAATACCATCTCACACCTTATACAAAAATCAACTCAAGATGGATCAAAGATCTAAATATAAGAGCCAAAACCATAAAAATCTTGGAAGATAATGTAGGGAAGCATCTACAGGACCTTGTAATAGGAAATGGTTTCATGAACTTCACAGCCAAAGCCCGAGCAGCTAGAGAAAAAATTGATAAATGGGATCTCCTCAAAATTAAAAACTTCTGCACCTCTAAGGATGTTATTAAGAAAATAAAAAGGCAACCTACCCAATGGGAAAAAATATTCGGCAACCATATATCTGACAGGATCCTAATATCCTGTATATATAAAGAAATCCTTCACCTCGAAAATAAAAGGACAAACAATCCATATAAAAAATGGGCAAGTGACCTGAAAAGACACTTCTCCAAGGAAGAAATACAAATGGCTAAAAAGCACATGAAAAAATGCTCAACATCACTTGCTATTAGGGAAATGCAAATCAAAACTACAATGAGATACCATCTTACACCCATCAGAATGGCAGCTATTAAAAAAACAGGAGACACTAAATGTTGGAGAGGATGTGGAGGAATAGGAACCCTCATCCACTGCTGGTGGGACTGCGATATGGTCCAGCCACTGTGGAGGACAGTTTGGCGGTTCCTCAGAAAACTTGCAATAGATCTTCCGTATGATCCAGCAATTCCACTACTGGGTATATACCCAGAAGAACTGAAAACAAAAATACAAACAGATATATGCACACCAATGTTCATAGCGGCATTGTTCACCATTGCCAAAAGTTGGAATCAGCCCCGGTGCCCATCAACAGACGAATGGATAAGCAAAATGTGGTACATACATACAATGGAATATTACTCAGCTGTAAGAAGAAACAAAGTGCTAACACATGGAATAATGTGGATGAATCTTGAAGACCTTATGTTGAGTGAAGCAAGCCAGGCACTGAAGGATGAACAGTATATGACCTCACTGATCTGAACTGAGGAAAGTGAGCAGTCTCTGAGAACCATTGTCTGAAAGATAGGTTAACAAAGGAGAGTAAGAGAAGAGCAGGCTTTGAGCCATCACCCATATGGAAATAATCTATGGTAAAGGGATAGAGTGTGGTTGCATGTTGGGGGATGGGGAAGATGAGTGGTGGTGTTCCTGGGTTTGGAGGTGCAGCACTGGGGTGTGGGTGGATTTGGAAGGGCTGGTTCAAATCCCCAGGGCATGTAACTGTGAATCTTGACATTCCATGGGTTGGGAGAGGGGGGTATCATGGGCCCTGGGGGGCTGGGGAGAAGGGAACAGTCAAGATCTAATGGGTTGTTTGGTGTTCATGGGGAAGGTTTTTCATGACCTTAAAGTAATGGACACAGGACATGGTAAATATCATCAAAATTATTAAACTGTATCATCTAAATTGTAAACTATACTGTAAATCACTGACAATGTTTAGTTGCTGTATTTTGCTATCTGCATAACAGTTATAACAATGCTAACAACCAAAAAAAAAAAAGGGGGAGAGTTAATATGGGGTGGGGAAGGGGGGGTGGTTTGGTATCTGGGAGTCTCCGGCACTCCGTGTGTGACTTCGCTGTGACCTAAAACTTCTTTGAAAATTAAATGAAAAATTGGGAGACAATGGGGATTGAGAGGAGGAAGGTGTCATGGCACACCAGACATCCGATAACACAGTGATAAAGGGAAGGAAAAAAGGGAAAAAAGAAAAGAGAAAGGAAAAAGAAATGAATGTGTATATATATATATTTTAAAGGCATTTCCTTTGCGTTTTTGTCCATTTTTTGAATGTCCCAATCCACTAATTATATTTTATTTTGTTTTGTTCTTTGTTTGATTCTTTGTTTTTTTTTCCTTCTCTCTCTCTCTTTTTTTTTTTATTCCCCTGAGTTTCCTTATGTTTGTCTCTTGCATGTATGATTATCACACTTGTTTCTTTTTCCTAGTAAGTGTATTTGATTATTTTATGGACTAAATGTTCATGGAGGATTTGGATCACAGAAGGGATACAATGGGTACTGCGGGGGATTATTGGGGGTGTGTATGGGGGGGGGTTCGTGGGGGTTGGTTCATCCGAATATACATGAAAATTATACAAAATCATTCAAAGGATAGGGGGGATGGGGCATGGTCATGATGGGTGGATAATCACACAATAAATGAGGGAATCTGAATTCCTAGCCTGGAGAGCTCTGCCACAGTTTCCAAGGGAGCAACAATAGTCCTCTGAGTGTAGGGACAGTGTCTGTCAAAATAGGATGACCCACTGATGTTTTTTTTTTTTTAATTGATGACTACCCTTGTGAGTTTTTGCTCTTGTAAATGAGACTTAGCCTGCAGTTGTGGGGTGCCTAAGGTTTGCCACCTGAGAGCCTCCTTGTTGCTCAAATGTGGCCTCTCTCTAAGCCAAACTCAGCATATGATTGCATTACCTTCCCCCCAACGTGGGACATGACTCCCGGGGATGAGCCTCCCTGGCAACGAGGGATTAATACCAAGTGCCAACTGGCAGCTTTGCGCAGTGGCAGTATCGTAGCCAATGAGGTATATCCGAGGCACGATTATTGCTAATTGAAAACTTTTCCCAAGTGCCAACTGACAACACAACTGGAAAAAGTCCTTGAAAAAAGGGGGAAATGGTAAAGACAAATGAGTTCAAGTGGCTAAGAGACTTCAAAGAGAGTCGGGAGGTCATCCCAGAGGTAATTCTTACGCACACCTCAGTAGGAGCTCATAGAACATCTAAGTGCCTATCACCCCACTCAGTGGGGTTCCTGAGAGCTCTGGAGACACCCTGGTCCTATACAAGGGGGGATAGCCCCAGAGACTGATGCCTTATCAGTGGGTTCTATTTTGGAATCTGTGCTCCTGAGAGTGACAGAATTAGACTCAAATAAGTCCTCCCTGCACATGGTTCACCAGTCCCTTCTATTCAAACCTATATGTGATGCTGGAGTTTTTAGGTATACTTCCAGAGACTGGAGCCTCCCGCCTACCTATGTGCCAGGCGTGCATGAAATCTAGGTGGAGCTGCAACTCCTACCCTACAGCTCAATGGACTCATCCAAGTCACCTGGTGAGGAGACAATGATGGGAAATGGCCATCCCAGGGAATGGAGAGGGACTGCATCTGCAGGCAGGATCATCCCACCCACCATATCCATGGGATATAAGCCCTCTCTCACCTGGAGTTGGAGTGGACATCACCATCCCAGTCCCCTCAGGACTGGGGGAAGAACTATGGACTAGACTGGACTTGATGGTATTCTCTTGTTCACATATGGTGATTCTAGCAATGCAAGAAATTATAACAATGAGGTGGAGCCAGTGGCCACTTGACACTTTTAGGGTAGGGAGGGGATGAGCAGTTGAAATACACTGACTTCTTTGGGAGTTGGAGGTTGTCCTGAGTAATGTTGTGGCAATGGATGTAGGCCATTTTAAATCAGCACACACCACTCAGAACTGAGTGGGAGAGAGTGTGGTCTACAGTGTGAACTGTGGTCTATGGTTGGTAGCAAGGCTCCAGGATGTGTAAGTTCATTGAGGGTGGTGGGCCACACTGTGGGAGATGTTTGTGTGGGAAGTGGTGGGAGGTGTGGGAGGTGGGCAACATGGGAATCCCAGTGGGTTCCGTGTAATATTTTGGGTAATCTAAGCACCTCTTAAAATATATGTGTATATATATATAACATTTTTGTAACCAAATACACATATATGCATATATATTAAAAAAAAAAAAAAAGAAAGAAATCATTGCAGATTGTCAGGTCACAAGGATAGTTTTGAAATGAGTTCTAAAATATTCTAGTTTTAGGGTGATCATTTAGGCCTCTAACATAACTCAGATTAGTTCACATGTATGGTATGAAGTGAGGTTAAGCTTCCACTTTGTGTTTCAGTGCAGACTTCCAACTGTTTCAGCAAGGTTTGCTAAAAAGTGTTGGATTTCTGCTGTTTAATTGCTTCTTGCAGTTTTCAGAACTCAATTGACATTTAAACTATTAGTCAACTTCTACCCTTTCTTTGGAGTCTTTTGGGTCTTATATCAAGATTGTCTTGGCTGTTTCCCTTTCTTTGTATTTCCATTGCAATTCAAGGATGAGCATGTCAATCTCAATCCATGAAAAGCCTACAGGCTTGATATCTGAGATCCCTTCAATTGATTTATGTAGAATTAAATGCTTAAAGTATTGGATGTTCCAGTTGGTGATTTGGGTATATCTCTCCATTTGTGTAGACATTTTCAGTTTATCTCTAGATTCAGCTTCTATTTCCTGCACATCTTTTCAAATTTTAATGACTTGTATTTTATGTTTTTGTTGCTGTTGTATACAGATATTTTAAATTTCAGTATCCATTTTCGTATTATTCTACAAAAATGTAATTGATATTTACATGTTAATTTTAAGTCCTGACAGCTTGCTAAATACACATATTAATTCATATTTCTTCTAAAATATTTAGGAGTTTGTCTTTAAATTATCATGCAGTTTGTGAATATAGAGTTTGTTTTTCCTTCTCCTTCTTAAACTAAACTTCTAACATTAAAGTTGCATCCTCGTTCTATGAGTAAAAAAAAAAAAAAAAAAAAAAGAAACTGGAAAGAATTTCCGTCCTTAAGAAACCCCTAGAATTGAACTAAAATATAATATTTTGATCATCAGGCTATACTATATAAAAGAGATTAAAAACTAAAGATTTCATCCTGCCACTATTGTCTGTCACTTAGATTTAAAATTCAAGGTGGCTGTATCAACCAAATAGTTGTCCAGCAATTTGTCTGCTGCTTAGGTTGTACTTAAAGCATCCCACACACCGTATTTTCCTTTCCATCTTTCTCCTCACCATAGTAGCACTCTTAAGCATCCATGTCAATTTTCCTTGAAAATGCCTTGGTATAGAGGATATGTTGGGGAAAACAGTGGTGGGGCCCAAATATTGTGCAATGTGTAGACACTACAAGTCAAGAGTTACAGGCTTGAACACAAGCAAGAGGAATCTTCCTGAGAAGGTATTCTTGGGAACATAATGTGATTTTTCATGTACACTGTCTGCTCAGAGTGTCAAAGAGGCAACAAAAAGAGAGATGGGAAAAGACACAATTTTGACTCATAGAATGACACCACCTAGAGTCTGATGAGACACCGAGAAGTGGGTCTGGGGGTTAGGCGTGCCCGCCCTGTCCTAAAAGTGATTCTTGGAAGATCCAGTACGGTTAAGAGGGATAAACACTGAGTTAGAGAGACAGTCCTTCCATCAAAGACCAATAGGAAAAAAACAACAATCAATGTCGTTGATGAAAAAATTACAGATCATCATCCTAAGGACTCAGAGGAAGAGGCAATCTCTGATATTGATCTCTTTATAGAAATCAGGATATTTTTCTAAAAAACCTAAAAATAGTTAAAAAATCAGTTTAGTAACTTAAAAGGACATATGATGATATTCCTTGTATGTAATCATAGCAGAAAACTGTAAGGAATATAGCAGGGGGATAAAAGGACTATAGAATGAGATGAAGAAGGTATATAATTAAGGTCTACAATTGAATCAATTTTCAATAGCGGCACTGGAAGCATTTATGGATAGAACCAATGCTACAGAAAGTGAAAGAAGTAATGTAGAAAGCAAATTTGGGAAAGTCTCAAAAAATGGAGTAAAGGGAAAAAAGATTAAAGTAATAAGAGA
This sequence comes from Tolypeutes matacus, assembly GCA_026826555.1. NCBI lineage: Eukaryota > Metazoa > Chordata > Mammalia > Cingulata > Chlamyphoridae > Tolypeutes > Tolypeutes matacus. The sequence goes on along the minus strand of JAKSZT010053928.1, from coordinate 48,777,392 downwards.
CAAGATAATAAGCATAAAATGCTGAGAGTAAAGAGACCCTCTGAGCATTATAGGTATCTCTGGGGAAGAAGCCAAGATAATTCTATTACCTAAATGTCACATCTCATCAAAATCTCAGCAATGACTTCCAATTTGTATCTATTTCCCTTAAAACTGGCCTTTCAGAATCTCATAAAATTAATAAATCTATAATGAGAAACTTTCCTTATAGAAGGTCAGAAAGTCCACTTATATATTAATACTAATTTGTAACAAAAATAACAAGCAATCTGCTGATTCTTAAATCTAGCTCTGCTTCTACCTTTGTGACCCTGGGAGACTAAGTCATCCTAGTATGCAATGGTTTTAACATTAAAACAGGGCTTGCAATGATGATTGTGGATGGTAACAGTTGGAAGGGGGTTATGGTTGCAAACAAAATTTAATGAACAAATAAAATATGTCAGGCACAGTCAAGCATTATATGATCAAAGACAAATTTGACATAGCTCCAACCCTCAAATACCTGATGGTATTGAGGTATTGAGGAAGACTCTGTAAGTATTGGTACTGAGGAAGACTCTCTAAGGTCCCTTCCAGTTTTGGTGTTCTCAGATTATTTGTCATTTTATTGAGAAATTAGAAAAACCAAGGAGAAGAAAATGGTTTAGTATGAAGAAACCCAGTCTTAAAAAAGAAGGAGGAAGAGGAGGAAGGGAATAAGAAAGAGAAGAAGAGTAAGGAAAAAAAAAAGTTCTGAACCTGGAAACACTGGTGTTCATGAAAAGATGGTGTATTCTGAGTAATTCACATATTTTCTGATTGACAACTTGGACAGTCCACAGCTGGTATCTAAAGTCTCTTCCAGGTTTTGGCATCTAGGATATCTCTGCGAAGCCATCTCACCCTATAATTTGAAAACTTCCCTCTTCAAGGGTCCAAATTATTCCTATTTAAATGTCTCCATATTTGCTTTTTTACTTTTCTCTTATGGCAGATCTGGAGCTGGGCAACGCCAAACTTCAACACAACCCATCTGCCCCATTGGCATGCGATGCAGGATATCAAGCCTTCTAGATTTCTAGAATAGTCAGTCTAGAGATTGGGTTTGCTATGATACAGTTCCAAGACACAAGTGAGTATTTTAGGGATCACAACAGAAGCAAATGTTCCTACTCAGAACTTGCTGAGGCCACTGTGGGAGAACAGTGTTATTCTTTTTATAAATGTCTAGGAGGATATAATTTGACACAGGAATTTGTCCATCAGTAATCACTCCACACTCTGTGATAATGCACAATAATGTGATAATAACACAATAATTTTGTACCTTTGTGAGGTTTAACACAGACAGATTTCCTTCTTAATTTTTGAAAGAAGTAATGTTCTCAACTATTTGTATTTCATCTAAAGCCATGAGGAAACTTTTCAGAGGTCACCTTCAAAATTTTGTCCATTTTCAAATTAAAATCAGGGTCTGCTCCATCAAAGTAATAATTCATTTACGAGGTAACTTCACATGCTAGACAATGTGCTTGATGTTGGGAATACAAAGACAAAAAGTTGAACTCCTTTCTTGAAGGAAGCAGCTTAGAAAAATGTTTCTCAAACAATGATGAGCATAAAATTCATGCAGGGTCTTTGATTGAAAATAGTGATTCCTTGGAAAGACAGGATTGGGTTCAGAGCAGCACTGATGTTTCATGAGGACAGGAGAAATTTGGCTTTTGTATGGAAACTGCCACTTTTTCTCTGTCAGTCTGGGAAAGTTACTGAACTCTCTTAGCTCAATTTCCTCATAAAGTAGAGAAAAATTAAAAAATATAATAATAATTCATGAAGTTGTTGCAAGGATGAAATAAGGCAAAACATTAAAAGCACTTAGCCCTATGCCCAGTAAATATTTAATGCTCAATAAATGTTAGTTGTTGTTGCTATCATGATGATCATGCTGATGTTTTGACAAGTGTAATGCCCAGAAATATTGAGGTACTTGCCCAAGATCATTCAATCTAGCAACTTGAAAATCAATTCTCATTCAGTAAGAATAGAGGCAAAACTTTTGTAAGCAGTTTAAATTTTTTAGAGAACTTATATCCCTTGTGATGCTCACAATGACTCTAGCAGGAATTATCCTGCCAGTCTTATGAGTGAAGACATGGTCATTTAGAGAAGCCAAGTGACGTTACAGAATGAACTAGAGCTTTGATTTCTGGGGCCCTAAGCCTTCCGCTGTCAGAAGTGTCTGGCGGGCAGGTAGGCTCCTTGTCCACCGTGATGTTGGGGTAGAACTAGCAGAGTAGGAAAGCTGTGTGGCTACTGAGTCACACACCAGAAGAGCTTATGCAATATGTATGCTCCACCAGGCTTTACGTATTTTCTAAATAAGAGATTATAATATTTCCTAATCTTTTGAATACAAGAGTATCTCAGAGTGCAATGTAAAACTGTTTTACCATGGCTGTGTGGTTAAAGATGAAATAATAAACAATGTGTGAGTACTGTTAATGGCAGAAAACCAAGTGAACATTCACACTCCTAGGAAAGAGGAGGAGACACATACACAGAACTAATTAATAGGTGTGCTATTTTTCACTTACAAATGGAATATCATCAGAGACCAGATAGGTGCCAGCTACTTGTTTCCAGATGCTGTTTGCAAAAGCACATGGTATTGACAAGTTAATGGCTTGGGGATACAGCCCTTGAAATGAATGTTCAAGCTCATTAAAGCTGACATGGGTACAGACAGCACAAAGTGGTACACCAAGGTGTTATCAACTGAAAGTACAAAATGAGAGCAGCTTTAACATTATTTTTAAGCAACTCCATATGGCCAGTCGAACCACAGAGAAAAGACTTTATGTCACATAGGAAAGATTTGTTTGAAAATAAGAAGCAGAGAATGTTCTGTGAAAGCTGGTAGTTCTCCCTAGAAACTGCCTTAGACCGCTGAACCAAATGGTTTCTAAAATCAAACAACTATTAAAACAGTCGTTAAATACCACGTTTATGTGATTTATAGATAAAACGATAAATTGTTAAAGTAGGACTTAAAGGTAATCTTCCACAAATCTCATACTCAATATATATTATATAAATCCTAATAAGGTATCCTAATCATCCAACCTCTCCATAACAAAGGCAGGGACCAAGAACTCCTTATTTTCTATCTCAACCTAAACAAAAGGTGAAAAAGTACCCTTGCCAGAGACTTCATTCAGTTGAGCAGAAATCCATCTCTGCTGACTTCCATCTTTATTCTAAAGTTCTACATGATAAATCTAATCTTTTATCCACAGGCTGTCCCTTTAATTTCCGATACTGGTTCTGATATCACCTCTAAATTCTGGCTTCTCTAGGTTCTGCTTTCTTCAACCATATTTCGTTATGCTGGTTCACTTCCTTGCATACACTCTTAATGATAAGCCTTGTCATTCAGAATTATCCTAGAGATTCATTATGGTCACCATAGAACCGCCTTCTGGACTACATGTCTCATCTCTCAGCAGTTGCGTAGCCATCCTCTGTTCCCACCATAATTCAGGGTTAATTTCTGACGCAGTTCATATGTTATTTAATATTTACTTTCCATTAAGCACCATATTAACAAAATAAAATAGAAAGTAGAATTGTTTTCCAATATCTTAAAATACTCTGAGGATTATTTATAGATGCCCATGTCCCACTATCAGTCTTAAATGGCATCTCACAAATGTTTTAAAAATAACCAGTGGCAGGAGATTAGATTTAATTATAATTAATACACAATATAGACATATTTATATGTGGATTTATGTATGTGTTTTGTATTAGATCCATTCCTTACTCTTTTCCTTATCCTAATGAATACTGATTAGATCCAATCAGAAGCAATTCCAGGAAAAATGGCAATACCTGGATAATTTAGTGTTCCTGGATGAAACAATAGTCACAAAATGTCAGTAAGCATTTAAAAATAGGTGATAAGGACATGGAGGTACTTTATATTATTCTTTCCACTTTTATGTAAAACTCCTTAACAAAAAGGTTTATTAAAAGGTATCATGCCTAAAATATTCCCTTCCCAGATGTGCCACAATGCTGGGACTCTAATTTCTCATTTGAAAGAAGGATTAAGTAATATTTTAACTCATAAATATATATATAGTATATTTTTATGATAAAAAATAAATGTTAGTGTTTTCATAACAGCATAAATTTAATAAATTAAACAGCTTAACAAATACCATTTAGTGAGTCCCTTAGAAATTAGGAAAGAGCAGAATCCAGTTTTGATAGTACTAGTGTAAAACTGCAAACTACTACTACTGCTGCTACTAATACTATTAGTAAATAGAACAACCATAACATACTTCTACTACTACTACTGCTGCTGCCACTACTACTACAACGATTCCACTTGAACCAGGTACTGTGAATACTGATTAGGAAGTTTAAAAGCATGCAAAGTCTAGACACATTGTGTGTCCTGGGTCTATCATGCTGTCACATCTAGATTTGGATAATTCCAAAAAGAGAAAAATGGAGGGACCTCATATGCTTTCAGTCAAACCCTCTAATCATACAGATGAGGGAACAGAACTTGAGCAAGGTGATGTGGTTTTCACAAGGTGAATATTCACCTACTGAGCCAAGTCTCCTGATTACCAATATAATACTCTATTTTCTATTCTAAGTCAAGTTTTTAAAATTCTAGTTCTGTGTGAATCTTGTTTAAAAGATTTAAGAGTACTTGTGTAAATTAATTGGTGAAGCTTAACTTTTCCCTATACTAATGATATAGCATATGCTTAATCTTTTATCTGCAAAGTAATTATTTTTCCTTAGTATTAGCTGTCTTTCCGTTAATATTATTTTCCTTAAATCTGTATTTGCTCATAGTTACCATGCTTATTATTACCTGAAGTTAACAGTAGAGTACATGAACTTAAATTCTGGTTGTGTCACCTTCTATTTGTAAGGCCTTGAACAAATCACCTATTTGCTTTAAATTTCAATTTTTTCATTTATAATGTGAGCATACTTCTACCTAAATTACAGGACTATACATATCAGATATAATTGATTTAAAATACATAGCATGTCACCTGCTCCTTAGTAGATGCCCAGTTAAACACAATTCTAATTATTAATACTAATAATATTGATGAGAGCAGAAATTAAATTTTCATTTGTTTTGCACCCTAGAGTACTATATAATTAATACTATATAATTAATAGTACTATATAATAACAGCAAAAACAAATATAACAGGTAAATTGTATAGAAAGGAAGTAGAATTCGATCTTGGCCTGCCTTTATGAACACAAATAAAACCAAACATATTATACTTGGAAAGAACTTTTGAGTTAGGTAAACACCTGTGATTGAAATGCCTAAGAATCTGAGTCATTTAATGAGTAGTAAGACTGTCTTTAGCAAGTCTTCCTAGAATATACCTAGATGCTTAATATTTATTTATTCAATAAAATATTGATGGGCTGAAATAATTGATTGTGTTATCTAAAGGTCTCAATGGCCCATTCAAACTGACTACATGACTAACCTGATGAAGTGAAATCAGCACACACACAGACACACAGGTATAAAACATGAATGAAGTAAAGCAAGTTGAATTAAAAGCTTAATATGAAAATATGTCTGAAATGTGAATTGCTTAGCAGCAAAGACTTTTTAAATATAGTTATGGTCAATTATATAAAAATGTTTAAATTTTCTCTAAATCATCTAAAAGTTCTAGTTAAATTGAACCATTCCAATGTGACTGTTAAGTAAATAGAATTATCTATCTTTTCCTTAATACCCCCTTGCTTAAATCTATAGATACATATTATTAATTAATTATTAATATTATTAATTTAATTAACTTTATTAAATACACAAAAAAATTCAATTCAGACATTTTCTCTACTTCAGTGTATTGAACAGAGAAGACATGAATTCTAGCAGAGTTCATTACTGACTATGAATCGTGGAGAAGAGAAGACCTCTCTCTATCACACCTTCCTCATCTATGAAACAAAGATAACGTCTATTCTGCCTCCTAAGCAAGGTTTTGCCAATGAATACAAACAAATAATGTATGGAGAAATGTCCTGTAAATTCTGACATACTATAAATTCCTGTTACCAGTATCTTCTACTTTAAATCTAAGGAAAGGAAAGTAGCTGATCATTGTCAAAGTAATTTCAAATTATTCTGTTTCAAAATTATAATCCAATAAAATTATAAGTCTGGAGATGAAAGTATAATAATTACAGTAAAATAACCAAGTATTAATATTCTAATTATGTGCTAATATTGAGCTGACCAACCTTATTCACCATTAATTTTACACACAGGCACACACATATAGACTTGTTCCTTAGAGGTAACTTTATATATTGTGCTAATTCTTTTTTTTCTGTCAAAATACATCATTTTTCTTTCCCTAGAAATACCTTCCTTCTCCCTTAGCCCATCAGGAATCTACACAAAGACTGACCTTCATCTCTTCCATAAGGGCTACTGCAACTCTTCTCAACTCAAACCAGTTTGAACATCTCTTTTGGACAATAATAACTGAGAAATGTGTCACTGAATTGTCCTCTAATTGTTAAGAGTTCTGTTATTTTTCATCTAGTTTCTAAATCCTTAGCCACCAGAATTATATTTTATTTCCTTTGACTATCTTAGAGGTACATGTATATATTAATTTGTACATATTAACATTGTAATAAGATATGTATGAAATGAAAGGAGTGGCAGAAAGACTAAAAGGGGTTCATATAACAAATGTTTCAGCGTGCACCCTGCACCAGAGAGAAGAGAGAGATATGGTACATGGAGATGTGCTACAGATTCAGGGGAAAAGAAGTTAATCAAACCTCATCACATTCTGGATGGAATATTTCTTGCAACTCTTCCTGTACTGATTATTTCAGTGCTTTCTGATTACTAATTTCACTTTCTTAAGCCCTAGAGGTCAGAAAATATACTGTGCACGATGGGGAAAGAACTTTTATATTAATACTTTCCTTCAGTGGAGTGAATGGCTTTGTTGATCTTTATAACCTCATATCTAGAAGAAAAGTTGGCTATGCTCAATAAATGCGTACTAAATAAATCAAAGGATAGATGGTCAAATAGATGGAAATACGGATGTCAATGCCACATGTATATTCATCTATATTTGACTTGATAAACTCAATCATGGACCTAAGGACCAACCAACAATTGAATAGAATGCTTTAGGAATATGTTTAGCAGTTAGGCAGGCTTCCTCTTGAGAGTACCATTTAATTTACCACAAACCCATCAAAGTCAACAGATAACTACTGGAATATACAAAACACTGTGTAGAGCATGTAGGTGGAATGCAGTAAATGCTTGCTGATGGACTCTAAGCATATTTGTTCATTCCCCTCACCCAGACTTTCTTTTTCTCCTTCTTTTAAAAATCAAAATATGCCTTTCTATTTCAAAAAGAAGTAACTTGTAACATGAAAGTTAATTCTTTAAACTTCGATTTATATTTCAAATTCTTTTTTAATATTCTAAAGTAATCATGGCATAAAAAAAAACCCAAAAACTATTTTCCCTGAAAACTAATTTTTTCTGGAATGTTAACACTAAGTTCTATGGGTAAAACTTTTTCCATCCTCTTTCTTGGTGTTTAGTATAAATATTATCATTTTAAGGCAAGCTGGAATCTTAAAAACATTTTCTTAAAGAAAACTACATCAATTTGAATTTCAGACAGAAATGTTACTATCAGCAGTTACTATGTAAGTTTGCTATAGTATGCAAATATTCCATTTTGTTTTTTATTTCAAACAGTCTTTAATAAAGTTTAGGTAAACTTTGGACAATGTAATTAAAAAATAATAGAGCAGTAAAGACTAGATAAAAGTAAAATAACGATATTATAGTATATAAATAATAATTACTTAGTGCAACTAGCAAATTGTTCCTGTGATCAGTATTTTGTAAATTTCTTCATGCAAAATAAACACTTCTTCTAACTGAGGAGGACTGGAGAATAAATATATTTTTGGATACTTCATTTTTCTTTAACCTTTTCTTATGCATACTCGTTAATTAAAATAACCCATCTGGATCAATAATGATTTAGCATGACTAATGTTGAAAAAGATTTTGAGTTTTTCTGCCTCATAAAATCATGAGTTGGCACATTGTTATTTGCTGTAATTCATTCCAATAAGATGTGAAGAATTCCCAAATAGGAATTTGGTTACCCAGAAAGAATTATGGCCTAAATGGAAATTAAATAACTAAGCCAATAGGTTATTTCATTCGTACAGATTATTATGTTCAATAGTTAAAGCTGTAATATAAAAATTAGAATTATGTTATAGTTAATTTCTATTATATTAGAATTATTATTTACATTTATAAATGTTTGTTGCTATATTATCCATTTCTTTTTTTTTTTTTTAAAGATTTTTATTTATTTATTCATTTATCCCCCCCTGCTGCTTGTGCTCGCTGGGTCAGCCAACCACGCCGTGCGGGCAGGCCTGCCCCCACCAGGAGGCCCCGGGAACCGAACCCGGGGCCTCCCATATGGCAAACGGGAGCCCCACTGATTGAGCCACAGCCGCTTCCCTATCCATTTCTTATAATGGATTATATTAAATCTAACCTGCCCTTACACTCTCTTTTAAAATTTGTAATTTCTTTCCATCTATTTTTCAATTTATTTTACAATTTTACAATAAAAGTCTTTTTAACAACTAAAAAAAAATCACAATTGGGGATATGGAAAAAGTGCACTTACTGATACACGTTTGTAAGCACTTCTTTAATTTTTTCAGGAGACTATCTACTCTTGATGGTAATATCCCTTGACAAACATTACTCTAAAGACATTGAAAGGTCAGTCTGGTAACAACTAATTATATTCTTAACCTAATTTTCAATTCTCTGAACTATGAATCAGGAACTAGGCTGCTATGTCTTAATTTCTTCAGCTCTCTACAGATTTATTTTATGGGGGTGGGGGGCAGGAAGTATACAATAAATCATAGGGAATAATCTCTTTCAAACTCCTGGGAGACAAGGGCCTGTAACTACTCCTTATAAGAATCCATGTCCTTTTCATGTATAGCCCATTCGTGCTCTAAGGACATCTTCTCCCAGGCTCAGTAACAGCCCTAACACTACCATTGGGCTTCCTTTTCCTGTGGATTTTTGAAGGGAAAAAAACAGTATGTCTTTCATTCCAGCCTCTGGCAAGGGTGGGGTTGGGGCTGGGGGGAGAGTGGTCTTTTTAGGCCTACCATAGATGACACTCTGTTTCCAAAGTCTTTTTTCTCATCCTTACAGTGATCCACACACTTTCTGGGACCCCTTGCCTCCTTATTATAACTTTCACCTCCAGCTAAAGAAGAAAGTAAATTAGCAACCCATAATCACACTATTAAAAATTATTTAATATTCTGGCATATTTAATTCTGTTGAATTTTTTTGCATATGCAGGTGTGATGCCATTGTGAATATACTTTACGTAGAGTTCTGTATTCTACTATCTTCACTTACCATTTTATTCTGAGCATGTTCCAATGTTTTTTTTCCACTAAAAGATTATTTTCAATGGGTGTATGGTATTCCAGTAAATGAACAACATAAAATAAATTATTTAAGCATACACCTATTTTTGTATATTGGGTGTCTATCCAATACTTTTCCTTATAAATAATCTTATAAGAAGCTTATAAATCATCTTCAGGAAACTTCATAGAAATGAATGCAACTTTATCTCATTTATCTCACATCAACTTGGTTGATGGATATATAAAATAAAATTTGCAGTCAAGAAAAAAAATAAGATCAGAGTTAAAATTCTGACTGAGGGTTGAGTACAGGCTTAAAAAGGGGGCAATAATCTTCTAGAAGGTGTTGTAATTTGTTCCCTGTGTTCTAAGAAATCTAACAGTTTCTACAACTCGACCAAATTGAGTTGGTGGACAAAATCACTAGCCTGATTAAATAGTGCCAATAAAAAAGAAAGAAAATAAAAATAGTTATTTGTTTGATTCTCCTAATTATGAATTATTGTAATTAGCATTGGTGTGTTTAATGTGTTTTGTTTTTCATAAAGGGTACATCACTGGCTTTTTACTGCATATTCAATACTCTGGGTATAATTCATCAGGACCAGACTTTCAGGGAAATTTAAAAGAAATATTAGGTGCCCAGAGAATGTGTCAAGCAATTATCAGGATCCCTGGAATCTGAGAATCTACAAGGTTCCAGACACATTGCTTCTATATATTTCAGAGCCTTATGGTTTCACTCTGGTTCTAACTGGGAGTACAAATTTCCTTAGCTGAGATGAAGAAACCAAGCCTCAGAAAATTCAAATAACTTGCTGAAAGTTCCTGCCTTGTCTAATTTTAATGGCTTTCCTATTTCAATATATCACACTGTCACAGATCATTTTAAGGGATAACAGGTTTAAATAACTGTGTTGGAATATCTTGTGGCAGATGAGTTCAGTTGGCTCCAGAATGAGTCCAAAGAGATCATGATAAAACCCAGAGCCTCATCCAGTAGCACTCATCCCAGCCAGCCATTTTTGTAAAAAATGTGCAACAACTCACGTGCTACTATTGGAAAAGACAGGTTTGTAATAGAGCAGAGAAAAATTACATTCCCTGTGGGAAAAAAGAACTGAAATTATGCCTTCTACTGATTGTAGATCATGTGGCCATTATATATCAAAGGAAATATAATAGTTTATCTCATTATATCAACTAAAGCATTTTATTGAGCACTAACTTCATTCAAGATATGGTGTAAATTGCTAGGGTGACTCATGTGTGAATGTTCTATTTCCAGGGCTTATTGTTTCTTAGAGCAGAGCTGCTCTAAGAGTAGAATTGGCAGGCTACTCCCAGCTGATGAAGCCTTGGTCACTGGTTCACAATAGGTTACATATAATTGAGAGGAAGCATATAGGGACTTTAATAGCAATTTGACATTGCTGGAATATCCTAGTGCATGACTTGTGGACTAACAGCACTGAATGTATTGCCAAATGAGTGGGGTGATACACAAGCTGCAAACTAGCAATACCCAGCAGCTATCACACGCTGTGATAACTTAAGGTTGAATTACTGTCATACAGAGTTGTATAAAAATCCATAATCTATTTTTTGATCAAAAGACCATTTAAATTACCTTATACTCCAAAGAATAAATTTTGGAACTGGCTGCTGACAAAGGAGTTGAAGGGAAGTTTTGAAAATATGGGATCACTTGATTAATTTTTTTTAAAGGTTTAATAGGAGTATCCCAAGATTGTTAAAATTGCTTGAAAATCTCTTCTTTCATTACCATCAGCCTGACTTTGAAGACTGATTTCTTCTCTTTTATGAGTGTTATTAAAATAGAAAATAGAAAAAGGACAGAAATGTTATGCCCTGTGAATACTGCTGTCATTAATACAAACTGAGATTAGTTAGTTTAACAAGAAGGAGCCTAGCCCATTTATTACATTAACAGAGAAAATATTGATATTCTAGTTTTTGTTCAAAGTTTGAGAACAGGCATTTAATGTGGATAAGCACTATTTCACTCAACTTTGTTTAATTCAGATTTAGGAACGACAAAAATTTATAACTGTAATAGCAATTCTCTATTAAGTGCTTATATCCATACTTTCAAAGTAATTTTTGAAATTACTTTATATTTTCCTATGCCATGTCTGTACTTATTATATTTATTTTCTAGTGATTTATTTTAACTGTATTTTACAAAAGTATTGGTTTATGTCAAGTTGGAAATAAAAAACAAATGAATTAAAACTTAAACTTTCACAGCAGATTGTAAAATGCTGTCCTAGAGGTGATAGGGTATATTATAATTATAACCAAGGTAGAAATTTCTATGTTGGAGAATTTAGAAGGCACTCCTAGGCTTTAGAGGAAGATGATGTTACGCTCACAGCAAAAAGCAAAGGAGCCATTATCTTGCACCTGGATATCAAAGCAGGACAGAATTTGGATTTCAGATTATGGAAGGGATTTCAGGTAGAGAAAATAGTGTGGGCAAAGGCAGAGAGATAAGAAAGCTTTTGAGACCCGGGAATATCAAGTAGTTCAGTGTGCCTAAAACATAATGTAAAGTGGAATTACAGGAAATAGAAATGAGCTTGATTTTGAGAAGACTGGAATTCAAAGGGAGGAGTTTGGAGTTTATTTGTTTTGAAAAAGAGTGCTTCTGATGGTTTCTGAACAGCACATTAACAGTTTTTATCTTTAGAATCTTGTCCTGGCCAGAAGCCTGCTGGAGGAAGTGGAGATGTATTAGAACAGGATAAGTACTTTTTTCTTCATTATTTATAAAACTACATAAACCTATACATTTATTGAAGCAAATTTAGAAAAAAGGATTAGGTAAAAAGAAAAAAAAAATAGTTAAAATCCAGCCACTTAGAAACAGAGAGTTACACAGAAGAGCCAGTGGGAGATCATATCCTGTCAACACTATTCTGAAGTCGGTATATATGCAAGTATGTCTTTCTTCTAGGAAGCTGCAGTCATTATTGAAATATTTAATATAAGAGGATTAGTAGCAATGAGATTAGTAGCAATAATATCATTAAGGAGATCCCCTATATATTCTCTGTAACATTTATGTGTCTAAGTAGCTTTTAAAAAAGAAAAAAAAAAAAAAAGAAAAAAAAAAGATCATCAAGGAGCTACTTCTGTTAGATTTTGAGAATGGCATGTCAGAGTGAAACAATAATAAGAGGCTTTCTCGGTTTTATACTGAAACATAATGAAGAGCCTCTGCCTCTTATCAGCTGTGTCTTTGGGTAAATTTTTTGGTTGAGCCTCAGTTTTCTGGGGTTAATAATTTTAAGCTGTATACTAGTTTATGATAAACTATTCAAAATGAGTTTATGATATCCTGTAAATTAATCCTATGAAATGTATAAAAAACATCTAGCTCAGACCTTACTATAGAAGACACTCAATTAATGTTAGACCCCTCTCCCCCTTGATGATCAATTTCAAAGGCCAGGCTTCAAGGTGACTTAACTAGGAAGAAGATGCTATAAAAATGAGATTTCAAGGATATGGGCAGAGTTGGGGTCGGGCAGCAGTTAAGCTAACCATGAGCTTGCGCGTCCATCCAAAGCTGCAATGACATTCTCGGATATATTATTTGAGAACCAGCGTAATAAATGGCACTGTTTCACTGACAACCTATACATGTGGGGACCATCTAGATGCCTCCCTTCTCCATGACCAACAGTGCATTAAATGGTCCCCTGGTGACCTCCAAGAATTAAATGAAGCTTCCAAACAAGTTTAGCTTAGACTCCATCAAGCCTCTTATATATAAGGAAACCTGGTGAGCCATGGATTAATGTCTTGACATTGAAGGAAAAGCTCAGGCTTTACATTTAGATATGATCTGTGATAATGAGGCCAAGGTTGCACATTCTAATCACATAGTTCCCACGGTATTTCCTGCCTCCATGAGGAATATGCAAATAGGCCAAATATCTAGTGGTTGCCAGAAAGGAGGTCAGTGTTGGATAAGGGGAATGAATGAGCATAAATCCATTCCCCTACTCTACAAGCAACTCAGCAACACAATCAACTGACAGTGGGCCATTAAGTTCAGTGGCATTTGTAAAATACTGCCTGTCTCTGTAAGCTCGGATTCTGTTTTATTATTCCTGTTTAAAGAGTTGACTTTATTTCAAACCCTTTTATAAATATTATAGATCTTATGTATTGCATACAACTTAATTATACTTTAAGTTTGTCCCAGGATGTTTTCTCAAAATCAAGTTTACCAATAAATGATAAAGAAACTACCAAGAAAATGATTAAAGTAATTAACTCTAAATATGTTATTTTGTTATCCTTTGAAATATAGGAGTAGAATGTGCATACTAGACATTGAAATGTGGCTTAATTCAGCATGCGGTTCACTGATTGAATATCTGTCTAGTTCTTGGGTGCTTCAATACCAATTGTCAGTTATGCATAGGAGCACATGTCTCTATAAACAAACCAAGCTAGCCTCAGAGGGGAGATGAGGCCCATGACTTTTTTCCTTGCTTTTCAAAATCAAAGACTACTCAAATTTCTATATCTTGGCCAAAATCCTGGCAAATAAAACAGAAGAATATTCAGAATTTCAAACTTAATGTCTCACAATACTACAAATTAAACAAACTTCTTGTAACTTTCCTTTTTGTCATCTCTCTCAATAGAACATCCTTCCCAGTTAATAATAAAGAAGTACAGCAGAAGAGTGATTTGCGAGATATTTGCAAATTAGGATAATTAATGGTAAAGATATAACTCTTTTATTAGCCTTTCTTAGTCATATGGCTCATCTGAAATAATTAGAGTGTCAAGGCAAAAATGTAGCAAATCTAAAATTTATGAACAATTCCAAATGAATCTGTACAAAGAGATGAATAAAATAGCTATCTTGTTTTCTATGTGGAATATCATCACCATGATATACACTCATATTCCGAATGATTTCAACTGGAACTTGAACTTACGGAACAATGACACTGGACTTAAGATAAATATATACATTCATTTATTAAAAACACAGTCTTGAATGTTTGATAATTGCCAGGTACTGTATCAGCATTAGGTAAATAAGTATGATTTGGCCTATGCCCTTACAAGTTAAATTACATTCATCTTATAGCTTCCATAAATTAACATTCAATTTGCAGGAATAAGCACACTTAATTAGATTATTAGAGAAGAAAGAATGCACTGTAAATGAGATCATCTTTATTTGATAAAAAGGCCTGAGTTTCATTTATCTATCACAGAAATAATCTACTCCATACCTTAAAAAATAACACGGACATTATGTCTAAGTAAAGGGCAAAGATTATCAGCTATCCAACCTTAATAATTAGTGAACTTAGGTAAATTGGAATATTCTAGATATGAAAACCTCATTTCCTTTACACCAACATATTTTTTTTAGGACTAGATCACCTAATAACTCTTCCTATGACCATCCATAAATAGAATCAAACTCATCCATGGAGCCACTCACTGCTTTCTTTCTTTTGCTTTTTGGGTTTCCTTCCTCCCTTCCTTCCTCCCTCCCTCCCTTCCCTGTTTTAAACCAAATGCATTTTCGAACTTTTTATAAATAATAAAATCAGAAATTAACTTAAGGGAATCTCTGAGGTGCTTTCTTTGCCAGGCCAGGAGAAGACAATGAGCAATATATTTACATGTCATTTTGAAGTCATTTTAACTTTGTAAAAAAATCTCCCTAGTTTGTGGCCTTTAAGCTTAAAAAGGAAAACTACAAAGAGAGAAAAGAAAACTGATTAGATGGCTCCCAAAATCCATATATTACTACATTGAGAAGAATTATTCAAGGAAATGTTAGAAATGTAACACATCCTTAATATCACATGATGAATGATGGTGAGGGCACAGCACGTACAGAAAGGTTAACCTAACGGTTGCAGGATAATTATTATTGCTGCACTACCTTGGGAATTGGTTTTCTCTCATAAGGACCATGGTATTTATTTCTGATTAAATAGTATAAGTAATCTTTGAAGCTTAACATTAAATTAAGATAGGAACTATGGATACCATTACTGGCTTTGCTTCAATTATACAAAACTCCGTATAATTATACCAAATACAAAGAAATACGCATACCATTGATCCACCGAGCTTCTGGGTCATGAAGCACAAAGTCTTTCCTGAAGAGATCTTCTAAAGACAATCTGGTTTCTGACGAATTTGTGAGTTCATCTGAAATAAAACAAATTCTAGCTTAGACAAATCCTTTCATATTCCTTTTTAAAACTGAAAAATTATAAAACCTGGACTATTTTGCTGCATAAAAACATGTCAAGTACATGGCAATAAACTGTGGCTTTTTTGGCATTTGAAGTATCTTTCTTTTGGCGTTTGAGGTTTGTCTGTTTAATGACTTTTTCAAAAATTAAATTATTTTAATACTAAAATTGCTTCAATCTAGCATATATTTAATTAATGGATCAATATCTCATTATGTAGTGGTATATACAGAAAAGCAGTTAAGAATCCCTGTTGTGCATTGAGCCAAAAAGGGCACATTTTTCACTGTTTAACCATAATCAAGTCTCTTCTTCCCCAAACCACTCTGACATATTCTCTTGAATTTATTTACAGTATAGTTGTTCAAACCAAACGTGGAACCATTGAAGGACTGGAATATAAATGATCAAGGGAACTTCTTGATTCAGTAGCAAATAAATAAAACCAAATAAATACCAAGTTTCACCACATAATTACCACCCAACACATACTAAAGGGATTTAAGAATTAAATGTAAAAATTCAAATGATAAAATGTTAACGAAAAGCACACAGTTTATATTAGTCTCTGACAGATAAATAACCTAAATCACTCCCCATTTTATATTCCAAAACCTAAGAAATGAAAGAACAACACAGTCTGAGTACCATAATTAAGTACAGCAAACATCCTTTTAGGTGTAAGATGGTAGAGACAGCAATATTTCATTTTCTTTGCAAAATAATACCATTGTTTATTTGCTGTGCAAATTCATTTTTGTGACCTTTCAGCTGTGACCTTCACTCTGATTGAAAATAAAATGTCAAGGATATATACTAACCTCATTAGATCTTGTTTTTAAAAGGTTCTGCATTTATTGCTGCAAGAACTTTGTTTTTTCCAGCTGAAAAGCTGGGGCAAAGAATCAATATGACTTCAAATGTAATTCCCTCTCACATGAATCAACCAGTTACTTAAAGCACAAAATAACTGCTAAGAAACAAAAAGAAATTATTGTGGTCATAGTGAAGCAGACTAGTAAAATAGGGGATCAATAGATGGCTCTGGAACCTGGCAAGAAGTTCACATGGATATTGATACTCCCAAGATGGCTGCTGGAAGACCCTCACGAGAATCCCATTCAGAATGAGATTTCTGCTATTCAGAATGAGGTTTCCTCTGGAAGCCAGGAGAAGCACCAGATATTCTCCAGGGGCCTTACACTTGGGTCCTTCTTGGGGATTGATGGGTGAAGTAATCAATCAAAACAGCAAACAGCTGGCACTCCTGCCATGCCATTAGCAAAGGGGCAGAATAATTAATGGTTTAAAAAGCAGACGCAAAAGCCTCTCTCTCTTTCTCTCTCTCTCTCTCTCCTTCTGCACCCTGCTCTCATTGTGTCCCCTCCGCATGGATCACCATGCAAGTAAAACCTGGGCATTTATAAAATCTATCGTGGGAAATTGTAGCCTGTAAATTGGTTGTCTTTATCACTCTTCAGCCCCTTAGTTTCCACCTGGGATCCATGATCTGTTATTTTCTCCCATTTCTCTTCCCTCCCTAACTTAATAAATTACTGGCCTAATCAATGTGATGTGCTCTTGAAATGCATTTCTACAGCATAGTCAAGAACCTAGACAAAATCTGGTAACATATTTGGCGAGCCAGCCAGGAGGTTATTGGTGAGTGAAACTATGGCCTATACTCTATTTAATGCCTTCTTTTGGTTATCCATTTTAAATGGGTTTACCTGCAACCTCCATGGGACATAATCCCAGGAGGGAAGAGGCTGGGGCACGGGAACTCTCTGCGTCCGCGTTGTGCACCCAGGCTTGTGAGATCTGACCCTGGCCAGGAGGGCTGGGGTACAGGGCAGGGGCTCAAAGCAGCCCTGCCAAGACAGAGGTACCCCAGCAGAGCACTGGGTGCTGCAAAGCTCCTTTTTCAAGCCCTTTTAGCAGCTGGCGGCTTTGCCCTCGGGCCTGCCTGCAATTGCAGTCTTCAGCCATGTCCTCTTGGCAGCAATGACAGCAATGACTCAGAGCTGGGGACTTGCACCTCTCAGGGGGTCCACACCTTGCAAGCCCACCTTCCTATTGACCAGACCCAGCTACCTGGTCTGGGATGGGGTGGGAAGAAGAGCCAGCATGGGTGCCCTGGGAGTACTTCCCCAAGGGAGTCACTGGCCAGGGCTCCTCTCATAATTAACCTTTACCCACCTTCCTACTTCCTACTATTGAATTTCTCATTCCAGGTTTCTGTTAAAATGCTTTGGACTGTCTTAAAAACTGTAAAGCTGAAAATGCATTTTCTAGCAAGGAAGTTATTGCCTCAGGGCCTCAAGGCCTGTTAGCTAGAACAATTGATCTCTAATCACTTAATGGCCTTTTGATGGCTGATCTAACTGAGAAACTCCCATTTTCTAAGACTGCTTTTTAAGACCTCTGTAAGAATAGGAAGAAGGTTTTTGCCCTATTCTTCAAGAAGTAGCAATATTCGGCTTGGCATCTTCAGTCCAAAATCTATTCGATCCCGAAATCTATTCAGTCTGTCTTCCAAGTCTACAACAGTCCTGGAAACACCAGGTGGCAGGGCCTCTGATTTCTGGGGTGGCGGGAACCATGAAGTAACTCTGAAAGTCTCCCAAGACCTAAGAAGATTTGGGTGCTTTGATTCAGAGAGCAGCCAAACGTTCTCTGAGGTTTACCTCAGGAGCTTCTGTTTGGGTAACAGTGTAGTCATGGGCTCTGGAATATCAGGAGTGCCAAGAAGCACAGCAGTACTCTGAACAGACCCCATTCCTTGGGCCTTTCCAATCAGAGTTCAGCCAAATATCCTCTGAGACTTATCTCAGACACTTTGGTTTGGATAACTGCTCCCCAATGTTTCCCACAATCTGTCTTGGATGATTTGGTCTGAACTTTAGAGTTTTTTGGCATCCTTCAAGACCTAGGTCAGCCACAGGAACTCCCGTCAGCAAGGTTCTGTATTAAATTCTCAGGACGCCGAGACCAGAGCATCAGCTCCAAATTATTTGGAGTGGTAAACATTTTAGTCAGACTTGGACTCTGGAATGCCAGATCAGTCAACTGAAAAACACTTCTTCATTCATTTTTCATAGAATAATGGGCATGGTCCCCATAGGAGTGTCTTAAATTCTGCCTACTGCTGGTCTACGTGGCCACAGTGCAGCCGGGAACAGCCTCTTTTCTAGATCATATGCAAAGCAACATTGAACACGTTAAAAGTCCCGGTAAACTTCATATTCTAAGTAGTTAATGAACGTGCTTAACCCAGGTATCCCTCTCAGCTTTTGTTCCAGAACCTGTCCCACTCATACCCTGGAGAGGACTGGCAAACCCACATGCCATCTTACCAGGGATAAGCTTTTCCTACCAGAAGGGAAACAACAAACGAGGTGGCTAAGACACAGTTCAGCTTAGCCCCTTTGAGATGGTCCAAGGGCAACCTTTCCTAGCCCAGGACCTCGAAACCAGGTTCTGAGCAAAACTTGGCAAGAAAACAAGCCTCTCTCTCAGAGCTAAAATGGAAGGAATTTTACTCTGTAGTTTTGATCACTACCACAGCTATTAAAATTAAAGGAATTCCCAGGTTGGTGTACTAATCCCCAGTGAAGCCAGCTGCCCGGGAAAGTGCCAGCTCACCAGAAGCACCTGGCAGAATGTATGAGTGCCAGTCA
This sequence comes from Tolypeutes matacus, assembly GCA_026826555.1. Classification (NCBI taxonomy): domain Eukaryota; kingdom Metazoa; phylum Chordata; class Mammalia; order Cingulata; family Chlamyphoridae; genus Tolypeutes; species Tolypeutes matacus. Next base: position 48,757,903 of record JAKSZT010053928.1, on the reverse strand, counting down.
TTGGACAGCCCGAAATACTCTTCAAGAAACAAAGCTAAGTAGTGTCTGTGTCAAAGCCAGCTGTTCCCTCTAACACTAGCCCAGACCCCTATTGTTAGGGGTAGGGCAAACCAGACACCCCTTTAAAAAACCTTATCTGTTTTCATTTCCTCTAGTTTCTTCCTATACAATAACCAAAAAGGTCAATGACTCTTCTCATTCCTCTCCTTTACCATAGGAAGCAGGATTGGCAATTTATACCTAACCCCACTGTCTATTGCAATCGCTTCCCTAGAGTTGACCAACAGCATAAAATAACCGAAAGAAGAATACTGTTTCCCATTACCTTTGGGAAGATGCAGGTTTTACAGGCACCTGGCCTTTTCTAATTTTGTGGTCTAGTATCCTCTTAGTGGGACCACATATCCTCAAAATTCTAATCAAGTTTATTTCTTCCAGAATCAACAGCTTGTTAACCATATGGGGACTTCATCCAGCTTCACCCAGGATGCCAGATCTGCCTTCCTCCAACTGAAATAGAATCGCCAGAGGGTTTTACACCTTGTCAGGCAGGGTCTACTGTCCCTAACCAGCAGGAAGTAATCACAGAAGAATGACCATCTCCCTTCAGCACTTCTTTAAGAATAAAGGTGTAAACTCTCTGAGGGGGGAATGAAGCAGGCTAGTAAAATAGGGAATCAATAGATGGATCTGGAACCTGGCAAGAAGTCCACATGGATATCGATACTCCCAAGATGGCTGCTGCAAAACCCTCACAAGAATCCCATTCAGAATGAGATTTCTGCTATTAGGAATGAGGTTTCCTCCAGAAGCCAGGAGAAGCCCCAGATAATCTCCAGGAGCCTTATAATTGGGCCCTTCTGGGAGATTAATGGGTGGGGTAATCAATCAAAGCAGCAAACAGCTAGGACTCCTCCCATGCCATTAGCAAAGGGGCAGAATAATTAATGGTTTAAAAAGCAGGTGCAAAAGCTTCTCTCTCTCTCTCTCTCTCTCTCTCTCTCTCTCTCTCTCTCTCGTCTTCTGCGCCCTGCTCTCACCATGTCCCCCCCACCCCCCACCCCCCACATGGATCACCATGCAAGTAAAACCTGGGCATTTATAATCTCTAAAGGGAAATTATAGTCTGTAAATCAGGCATCTTTATCACTCTTCAGCCCCTTACTCTCTACCTGGGACCCATGATCTGTTATTTTCTCTTATTTCTCTTCCCTCCGTACCTTAATAAATCACTGGCCTAATCAACATGACATGTTCTTGAAATTCATTTCTCCAGCATTGTCAAGATCCTAGACAAAATCCAGTAACAGTAGTGAGAATCATTTGATCTCAATATTAGCATAAGACATTGCCAGTATGTACAGATTTGCAAAACAAAATGCTAAGTCAGGCAAAGATATACATTTGATCATTTGCATGGGACTCGGACTGACACACTTAAATTTGGACTTTCTTAATTCATTCAACAAATGCTGAGTCCTTCAATTTTCAAGGTATTAAGTGAAGTGTTGTAGGTACAGGAGACAAATCTATGCCCAGTCTTGGGGGGCTTGCACTCTAATAGCAAGAAAGAATATGACAAGCTTCAAAATAAGAATACAGAGTGCTATACAAGTGTGGAGAAAGAAGGAAAGATACCTCATTAAAGAAATCAGAGAAGGCTTCACTTAAAAAATAAAATGATCTGTGCCTTTCAGGTTTCAAAAGGCAGAGATAGAGATGAAGAGTGATGGCATGGCAGGGTTTCTACAAGGAGTAAGAGCATTTTAGATGAAAGAGAATCTAAGACACATGCTTAGTATATTTGGATTTTAACATCTGTCTAAAAGCTACAGGAAACAAAATATGTGTAGTAAATGTACATATAGGAAACATATACCAATTTGCAACTCACCTAATTGAGATTTATACTGAAAGAGCATTATATATACAGAAGAAAATGGGAAAAAAAATAATGCTTTATAATATTAAGGCTTTTCATTCAGAACCACTTATTCCACTTGCATTTCATGTATATTAATAATATTCATCAATTTTCGTAAGGATTCTATACCTTTCTTCTTGTCCTAAGTATGTATAGTTTGCTGTTATTGTGAACTGAACCTTTCAAATTCTTGTTCTAAAAGATTATTATATTATGTACCATAACAGATTTTCTTTAAAATTCCAATAATTGGGGCTTTTATTTTTCTATATATTCAATTACACTGTTTATGCAAAATGATCTTTTCTTTCTTTCCCCAAATGTAAACTTTATATATATATATATATAAAATTCATTGAGATCCCACAGATCCTTCATCCAGTTTCCCCCAGTGATAATAACATCATGAATAACTATGGTACACTACCACAACAAGAAATTGACATTGATCTACTTCATGATTCTTATTCAGATTTAACCAATTACTTTTGCTCATTTATGTATGTGCATGTGTATTTAGTTCTATGCAATTTTATTTTGCCTATGAATGTCCAATTGCTCTAGCATCATTTGTTGCAAGCATTTATTTTATTTTGTTGAATTATTTCATCAACTTGAATCTCAAAAACAACATTGAATAATAATGGTGATAGTGGCTGCCTTTTAAATATTCCATTTTTTTAATAAGATATTTTTCTCTTGATTTTCAGTAAGGAATTTTTACCATGCTTAAGTATTTTATTTGTATTCCTATGCCACTTAAAAATTTTTTTAGAAATTAGTATTATGTCATTAAAATACATTTCAACTTATTTTTAAATGTATTTTTCTCCATTAATGTCTTGATAAAAAAATGTGTAAATGAAATTTCCTATTTTCAACAATCCTTTTATTTCTAGAACACAATCTACTTGGTCGTGAAGAATTATTATTTTTATACTTCTAAGTTCGTACACTAAATTGTTATATAAGTTTTTAGACCTATGTTTATAAATGAAATTACATGGTTTATTGTTTTCCCATTTTGTTCTCTATTGCTCAGCTAACATTACACTATTTTTATTACAATTTTTAGCTTTCCTTTTATTTCCTTGTATTTTATCTGGAGTAATTTACCAATTTCAAGAATAATATTTTTTCTTTCATCTCCAATTCCTTGTGGAACTTATTTTAAAATCAATCTACCAATGTAAATTAAATAACTGTAATTAATTCTTCCCCTTAAACAATGATCTGAGGAAGAGATATATGTAATTTAAGGATGTGAACTAAATACGTCATTTCTTTCTTTGTTTTTCTATTTATTGCTTTTTTTTTTTTTTTTTTTTTTCTTTGAATTGTCCTTAGCTGCTAGGCACTATTCCTGAGGTCTCTTGAGTTTTTCTGTCCTAGAATAAAAACTTCTTCCTTCTACATATAATGAATAATTATGCTTCTCTTTAAATAGCCTCAGAGGCTGGCTTCTATCCTTTATCTCCTTTCATGAACAAGCCTCTTTCAGTCTCATCACAGGCTTTTGCATTGTTCACTCTTTGTAATCAAACCTCCCTTTTTCAAATGCCCCCAACAAACTATCCGGTTTCCTCATTTTAAAACTTAGGCTCAGCAAGGTTAAAGAGCTTGACAAGGTCACATGGTTACTAAGTGTCAGAACTGAAATTTGAAATTACATCTCTCTAACTTCAGGTTTTCTCTGTTAAGCTTTATTGTTTCCTAAAATAAATCTTCTCCCTTCACTCTTTCAATGATGTATTTTTTAAAAGATAATATATACTTTTATTAATGATATTTTAAACATATTCTTATTGTCTTATGGCCACAATGACCCTTCTCCTAATTTAAATCCAATTCCTCAGGGTATATGACTCAGGATGCTGTTAGTATCCTAACATCCCATTCTGCTCTACTTTGTCCATGAAAGTATCAGTGTCATATCTTTTCTCAAATATAGCAGTGCTGCAACATTCAATAAAAAGTAGATATTTTTGTTTGCTTTCATCAAGAAAAATTGTCTTTAATATGCCTGCCTGATACTCCAAATTTACCCCTTGCTCATTGTTTCATGCTCTTTACAACTTCAGGAGAATCTGTCATCACATCTCATCAGCAAATATTCAAAATCCACATTTGCTACCTGACTGCTCAGAAACTTGCTTAAATGTAGGTGGGCACTAGACTCAAGAGGAGTGGCCTGTAGAAACCTTACTGTTTTATACATTTTAATATTTTTCTCTGTATTTTAACTTCAAAGCCACACTTAGCAAAAGAGATTCCTGGATATCCTTTAATTCTCTCACATTGAACTTTAGAAAGCTCAGAAAGAAACTGGTATTAGATTGTAAAATGTTTAAAGGGATGACTCTCCTTCTAAAACTCTTTTCTCATTAATTTTCAGAGGAGAAAATTCTAAAACCAATACCTATACCCTCATGTCAGCAATATATTGCTAAAGTTTAATACTCATCTCAGAATTTATTCTTCATTAGTAAAGGTACTTGATAACATATCCTATCTCTAGTCATTTTGTAACTAAATAAGAGATATTTCTCTGTTGTGTTTATAGATGTATGTGTGTATATAAGTTAACAGTTGCTGGTTAGCAAATGAGATCTTCTGGTATGATTATAAATAGCAGCACAAAATCCAATGAAATACAAGGTATAACAACAATCACCAGTATTTACAGAAATAAAAACAGATCCACTATTTGTAAAATAGTTGCAAGGCTTAGAATCTTAGCTAAAAATTTTAGGTGTGACAAAATGAAGTAACAACTGAAATTAAATAATTCACTCCATGCTCTTTTCTCTCTTCTAGTCTATGCGATTTAAGAACACAGACTGCTGTTGGATGCCTGTGCTTTCTTCCAATAATCCAATCTTGCTCTTAAATGGCCTTTTGAAATAAGTTGGCTACATAATATTAGAAGGCAAGAAAAAAAGTTCTTCACTATTGAGCTGAAGAAAAACTAATTTCTTATATTCAGCTCTTGGATTCTCTTTACTGAAACTAATTGCATTACTTTTTTTTCTTTTTTTTTCCTTTTTCAGACATGGATTTTTTTTTTTTTTTACCAATGCTTTTTTTTTTTTATTAGAGAAGTTGTACGTTTACAGAAAACCATGCATAAAATAGAGTTGCCATATACCACCCTATTAGTAACACCATTCACCAGTGTGGTACATTTGTTAAAACTGATGAAAAAACATTAAAACATTTTTATAATCCAGTGCCTTTCTCTTTTTTTTTAATATATTTTTTATTTTTTCTAAAAGATACTTAGATTACATAAAATATTACATAAAAAAATGTAAGGGATTCCTATATGCTCCACTCCCCACTTTTCCCCACATTAACAACTTCTTCCATTAGTGTGGTACCTTCACTGCAATTGATGAACAATTTTCGAGCACTGCCACTAAGCATGGATTATAGCTTACATCGGGAGATGTGCTGGTTAGGCTAATGTGTCAACTCGACCAGGTTATTGTGCCCAGTTGTTTGGTCAAGCAAGCACTGGGCTAATTGTAATACAAGGACATTTATGGGCTTTAGTCATCATCGGTGAGTTTACTGCATAGATGGCTGATTACATCTACGATCAACCAGGGAGACTGCTATCAGCAATGAGTGACATTTTATCCAATCAGTTGAATGCCTTAAAAGGGGAAGTGATTTCAGCATTCAGGGAGAATTTCCCAGCTTGTCTTTGGACAGCCAAAGTCTCCTGGAAACTCATCAAGGACCTTCATTGGACTTTCATTGGAGCCCCTGGTTTGCAGCCTACCTGCGGAACCTGGACTTGGGCATCCCCATGGTCACATGAGAGAATCTTATAAAATCTCATACTATTTACAGATATCTCCTGTTGATTCTGTTTCCCTAGAGAGCCTTGACTAATGCAACATGGTATAGTTTTTTTTTTTTTTTTTAACAAATCAATTTTATTGATACATATTCATAAAGCATAAATCCATCCAAAGAGTACAATCAAAGGTATTTGGTATAATCACATAGTTGTGCAATCATCACTTCAATCATTATTAGAGCATTTTCATTATTCCAATAATAATAATAAACTCTGCAGGAGGGGTGGCCTTGGTTACATTTCAAATCCAAGGAATTGGATGTTAAAAACCCTGGCAAATAATTTGATGTTAGAATAATCCCTTCTATAAACACAGGGGTAAAATATAGGTTAAAAGCCTTTTTTATTTATAAATACGGTGGAAAATATGGGTTAAAAGGCTTTTATTGGAGGGGGGAGCAACTGGATTATACTCCCTCTTTTATGTAAACTTCTTTTGTAAAATCCAGCTCAGCATATTTCTAAATTAAATACTTTTGTTAGGAGGAGAACAATAAAAAAATGTGACAAAGCTATTTAAAACTTTATAGCGACAAATAAACAGCTATTATACTATGTGGTTTAGGAAAAAAGGCGCACACTTATATTTTATCATGGGTATTTAAAATTCCAGACAAAATAGGATCGTTGAAATAAAAATTCAGACAAAATTTACATTCCCGATTTTCAGTTTCCCACTTTCCCCCTATGTATGTCTCATCCATATTTTAACACTTCCATCCCGAGCTGAATTACTTTTCTGCTGTGCATCCCTTTTTAAGAATATACAAAATTACTTCAGTCATTGATAAAGGGACAAAATAAAACAGAGCTTCTCTCTCTGCTTCTCACTCTCTATTTTTTTCCTGAAATATTTCTTGCACACATCTTCTGTTGGTGCAAAAATATATCTTAACCTTTATTATAAAGGCACATTCTAGAGCACGGGTTCTTAATGATTCTCTGGCCAGTCAAGTGAAAACCACCGACTCTTTAGTAAGTCCACACTATACTGTGTATTAGTTAATAAATATATCACACCCACACCAACTCGTCCCCACAAGAATAATCTTTTCTTTAATTTCAATTCAAGCTCACTGACCCTTGTTAAGAACCCCTGCTCTAGAGCCCAAGGACCTGGGATAGTGCCGCCTTGATCTTCCATGGTCTAACTCCGGTGCCATTAGGCAATTAACTCTTTAAGACACAAGTAGATACTGTAGATATGTACCAATCAATAGTATCTACTTCACAGAGGTTGAGAGGATTAAATACACGAAAAGCACTTAAGTACAATATCTGGCATGTAACAAGCAGTTAATAAATAAGTTACCTATTAAAACTGATTCTCAGGGTATAGAATGTAATAAAAATTAATTTTAAAAAGTAAGAAGGAAAGATACAGGACCAATCAGATTTCACATAAGAAGTATTGCTCTCCCACACCTAACAGCGAACATTCATGACATCACCTAAACCCTCAGAGCCTTGCTGTGAGGCACCGGTGGTGGTAACGCTATCTTCAGGTGATGAAAATGAGGCAGAGTGGGGTTAAGCGAGTGAGGCAGGGAGCCCCCAACAAGGAGCCAGGGCCCAGGCTCTGTCACCATTGTTCCATCTGCGGCTACACACCTGCTGTGTGCCATGCCCACTGGCCCTGTGTAGCACCTGGGAGGAGTACACACTGGTTTTGCCTTTTGTGGAACTCATTCATTCATTCCTTGGTGCATTTGTTCAATAACTATTTATTCTATACCCACTGAGTACCAGGCACTGTTCAGGTGGGGCAGCTCCAGTAGTGAGCAAGGCAGACTCTCAGGAAGGGCCATTATGCTGCATTCTTCATCTATTGGGGAACACCACATGTGTTTAAATAATGACATTTTCACTTCTCCTTTAAAAAAAATAGAAGAAACTATAGTAACTAGCTTCAGGGGGAAAATGGTTACATGAGTCTTTCTGTTTCCTATGGTACAGGGGCAGATAAAATACTGAGTAATGTTGGGGGTGGGGGAAAGTTCATATCTGGAGATTCAGAGAGGGCTGCCTGGAGGAGGTGACATTTGAGCTGTGCCTTGAACTGTAAACAGGATTGGGCCCTGTATAGAAGCAAGCAGTGTGGGTTTGCATTTGTCTGGAGTATGGTCATATTTTGTCATCATCCTCTCTCTACTGAATGTACCCTTTCTTAAAAAAACATGCACACACCAAAACAAAAGCAAAAACAAAATCTCTTCTGACTTTTCTAAAACTAAACCTATTATAATATAACAAGTGTAAACTAAATATCTGATTGGATAATAAAATACAATAAGAATAAATAAGGAAATTAAATATGACTTAAAAAATAGAAATGCAACCATTAAAAAAGCCAAAAATGTAATTATTATTACTTTATTAATACCAGAAGAAATTATTTCTCATTCAACATCAGAGATAACTCTATTAGAAATGCTACAGCAATCCATCCTGGTGGGAGGGGAAGGGTTGGAGGAAGGGACTGTTAGAACAAGTTACTGTTTACTGTTTGGCCGCCTTATTATGCCTGGGTAATGCCACAGCCAAATGTGTTCATCTGTGCTGTTTTTGGAAAAACAAGCAGAGACATATTAGATTATGCCTATCAATACAACATATCTTCTTTTGTAATTCAACAAAAGAAAACAAACAATTTGCATCTTAGTTGATCTCAATGTTTACAAGTGAATAATACAAGTCTCAAAATCTATAAAACATTGTTTCCCCCTCATAAAAGCATAATGGGATAGTTTAATTGTTGCTTTGACATTTTAAACCACAGGTCAAATGCTTAAATAACAACTTTTATATTACAGCCGTCATGAGATTGCTTGCAACACAATGTAACATGGCATTTTAACTAACTATAACCAGGAGCTATTATTTTGTTTGAACATAATACTAACAATAATAAATTCATTTTTAGATTTTGAATAATAATAACAAATCAACTGTCAACAGTCCAATAAAGTCCTTAATCTTATCAAATGGTTTCTGGGAAATAAACTCTTTTTATAAATAGGGGCAGCTGAATCTTTTTTTGAGCCCAATTTCAAAGGTCCAAATCATTTTTTTTTTAAACCTGGTGTTGAGGAAGTGATTTTATTGTATCCATACATTATCTGATGAATGCAAGCAGGATAAAATAGCTCCATGGATTGGGGGCAACATAATCCAGAAAAACAAGTAATCCTTAATACATAGACTGAATGGTGATTCTTGAAAATAAATTTGGGCCTAAACAATAAAATGTGTAATTTTAGAAATAATGTTATCTGAATTAGTTACATGATGGATTTTTTAAAAACTGAAGTGCAACATATATACTGTTAAGTATACAAATTAAAAAGCAAAACTGTAACAATCACCAAACATAAAATATTACCAGCACTACAAAAGAGTCCTTCATTTCTCCTCCCTGTCAATATCTCCACTTTCCTCCCCAAAGGCAAACAATATGAAGACTTCTAACACAATATAGTGGTTTTACCTATTTCTGTCATATTCCATTATATTCTGTTATAGAAATGGAATTATAAAGTATGTATTCTGTTGTATTTGGGTATTTTCCATACATTATTATGTCTGAGGTTATTCCAAGATATTTTTTCAAGCAATTCTTTCGTGTTCATTGTGTACTGTTCAATACTATGACTACTCTAAAATCAGTGCATCTGTCGCATTACTGATTGACATTTGGGTTTTTTCCTAAATTTGCTATGTACGAATATACTTGTGGTCTTTCTACTCACCCTACATTCTCATTAACACTGTATTTGTCAGATCACTTAATTTTGGCTATTTTGCTAGGGGTGTTATGATAAGTCATTTTGGTTTCAATATTCAATTCCTTAATGATAAATGATATTAAGCAACTTTTTATTTGCTTATTTTTCATGTGGATATCTTAAAGTGAACTATCTGCTCTGTTTTTGATATGAGTCTTTTGAAAATATGTGTGTTACAACTATCTTTTCTGCACTGTGTCAATGTAAGTCATTTTCTTGGTGGTGTCTTTAAATGATTAGAAATTCTGAATGTTGATGAGGTCAAATTATAGTAATTTCTTTTTTGATTAGTTTTTGTGTGTGTGTTATGTGCATGGTGTCTTGCTTAAGAAGTTCTGCCTACCCAAATGATGCGAATATACTCCTATGGTTCCTGGAGGATTTATTAACTTACTTTTCATATTCAGGTCTATAATCCACCTGAAATTAATTTTCATGTATGGTGTCAGAAAGAAGATAAAATTGATTTATTTACAGGGATGTTACATTGAACTAGCACTTTTAAAACTCATTCTTTCCCACCTGTATTTCAGTGGGGCTTTAATGTAAGTTAGATGACGGCGTATGTGTGGTTCTATGGTTACACTCTCTATTCCCTCCCACTATTTCATTTGGCTATTTGCCAACACTACACTGCATTATTTAATTAACTTACGATAAGTTTTGAAATCTGTTATTTTAAGTCCTCTGAATTTGTTCTTCAAGATCTTCTTCACTATTCTTGGCCTATTTCATTCCCTATAAAGTTTAGAATCACCTTGCCAACTTCTTTTTATAAAATTAATTGTGGTTATTTTGAAACTATGAAACATTTTGGGAGAATTGATACAATTTCTATATTGAATTTTCCAATCCATAAACACTGTATTTGAAACATTTAAAATTTTTTACTCAGTAGTATTTTTGAGCTTTCTGTATGGAGAATTTGCACATCTTCTGATGTATTTATTCTTAGGCATTTGAAAAATTCTTGAACTGTATATTTATATTTGACTCATGTTTTCATTATGTGACCTTTTAAAATATAATTTCCTATTTGCTTTGCCCTAGTATAAAGGTATCAAGTCATTTTTGTATATTTATTTTGTATGTAGGTAAATGATTACATTCATTCATTGATTGTAGTAGTTTATTTGCAGATTTTTTTGAAATCTCTATAAACATAAACTATCATCTACAAATAAAGTTCTATTTATTGATTTCTAGTTCTTTGCATGTCTTAGTCAATACTTAAATACTCCAATAACATGTTGAATATAAGTGGTGAAAACAGACATCCTTGAATTCTTCAAAGTATTTAGTGTAAAGTTTCAATATTTAACCATTAATTATGATATTTGATATGTTTTTATAGATACCCTTTATCAAAATAAGGAGGTTCCATTCTATTATTAGTTTTATAAGAATTTTTGTCATGAATTGTTGATTTTATCAAATTATTTCATATAAAGAAAAAATTGTGGTTTTTTTTTAACCTTCTATCAGATAACTTGGTGAATATTGATTTTCAAATGTTAAAATTACCTTTCATTTCTAGTAATAACCAAAATTGTCTGGATACATCCTCTGTTTTATATATTAATGGATTGAATTCATTTGCTAAAGTTTTGTATAAATTTGGTTATCTAAGTTAATGACAGGGATTTCTTTGCATTTTTCTTTTCAGGTTTTGATATCAAGATTTTGTTGCCTCATAAAATTAGTTGGAAAAGATTTTCCCTTTCTTTTCTATTTTCTGGAAGATGTTGTATAGGATTTATGTCAATTCTTGGCCTGTTTCAGTCCCTACAAATTTATAATTAAAAATAACTGGAAAATTTCAACTATGAAGCCATTTGTAGTGAAGTTTCAATTTCAAAATCAATTCATTTGAAAGATACAGAACTATTCAGATTTTCTATTTCTATTTTTGTCATTTTTAAAAAGCTCTTTTAAAGGAATTGTTCATATAATCTACATTTTCAAATTGATTGGAATAAGTTAATCATAGTATCCTTTTGTCATTAAAGTCTATAATCACTGAGATGATTTCTTCTTTCATGTACCTGATATTGTAAACCTTTGTCTCATTTTACTGTCTTGATCAGCCTTACTAGGTGATTTTTTTCTTTAAACAAACACATTTTCGACTTTGTTGATATTCTTTATTGTACATTTCTATTTTATGAATCTCTGCTTCTATCTTCATTATTTTCATTCTTTTGCTTCCTTTGGCTTTAATTTGATATTTATATTATAGTATCTTGGCATAGACATATATTTCAGTTATTATATAGCCTTGTGTCCTTTCTAGTATATAAATAATATTTTAGGGCAAAATTTTCCATTTAATTGCTTTTTACAGCCAGTTCACAAGTTATGATATGTTGCATTTCATTATTAGTTATTTCTACTATGATTTTTTTTTTTATCCATATTTTTCTTTTAAAAGTACATTATTGTGGAGCGGGTGGAGCTCCGTGGAGGAATGCCTGCTTCCCATGTATGAGGTCCCAGGTTCTATCCCCAGTACCTCCAAAAAAACAAAAACAAAATAAGAAAATACATTACTTAAATTCCAAATATTTGGAAATAATTTGCTCATCTTTTAAAAGATCATATGCTGTATAGTTTCAGTCATTTGAAATTTGTTGGTATTACATTATTGCCTATCATATAGTCTAATTTGATAAATGATCCATGCATACTTGAAAATACTGCCTATTTTGTAGTCATTTGAATCAGTGACAATTAGTTCGAATTTATGTATCATGTCTTTAATCTTTCATATAATTATTTTTGTTTTATTACAGAAAAAGGTAAGGTAAAATTTCTATACATAACTATGAATCTGTGAAATTATTCATTCATATCTGTCAGTTTTTTAAAAATATATATATATTTAGATGAAGATATTGAATATATATATAAGACCATTATATATTCTTGTTTAATTAGCCTTTTATCATTATAAAAGTTATTTAATATCTTTTCTGGTAATTATTGCTTTAATGTATATTATGTGTAAAAATAGTATCACCATGAAATACTTTTATTGTTTAGTGTTTGTACAACATATATTTGTCATTTTACTTTCCAACATTCAGTGTCCCTATATCCTAAGTTGTCATTTATAAGAAATATATCATTTAAAATTATTTTCATAAATGAGACATTCCTTTACTTTAAATTGAAGTATTTTTCACATTTGCATTTCAATCTACATATTACTACTTGTTTTTACTTCATCCTGCCTGTTTTTATTCCCTTTCTCCTTTGTTGTTTTCTTTTGTATCAATCCATTTTTTAAATGTTATTTTTCCCTTGTATTAGCTGGTTAGTAGTAGTATATTCTCTTTTTATTAGTAAATTCTTTACCCTTGCCTATTTGATTTATTAAAATTTACCTTAAATTACAAGTATTGCCATTTCCCAGACAATGCAAGAACATCTTAAAACTTCAAATTCCCTGCGCACTATTTTTTATTAATTATTAATTTTAATTCTACATCTATTCCCCACAAAATTTTATTTTTTTATGGTATGTGTATTTTTGGTTTACTATAGCTTTCTTCCTTAGCATCTATAGAGCTGCTCACATTTATGCCTTGAGTTTTTATCTATTTGGGAAAATTCCCAGGCCTTACCTCTTCAATTATTTTATCTAACCCATTTTCTTTCTCTGTTATCATTGAATCCAGTTACCCAGATGTCAAAACTTTTACATATTTCTTATGATCTTTTTTCTATATTTCCCACATATATATTTTTATCTTAATGCTTTAACACAGCAATCTTCAAGTTCACTACTCCTTTCTTTCCTTGATTCAATCTACTATTAAAAGCATCTACTAAATTCTGAATTTCAGTTACTATATTTTTCATTTCTAAGATACTCATTTTATTCTTTATATTATAGATTACAATTCCATGATAAACTTCTCAATATTTTTCTGTTTTTCATATTTTTATTTTATACTTTTAATTACACTTGCTTTGAAGTCCATGTATGTTAACTTCCATATCTACAAAACCTGTGGGTTTGTTCCAATTGCCAGTTTTCTTTCCTCTTGGTCCCTTTTGTTGCATTCCTGGTAATTTTCACCTGAATTCCAGACACTGTTTTAAAAAATTGTAAGGGCTTTACAAAATGTTTCTTTCTCCACAAAAGATTTACTTTTAACAGGCAGTGTAGTCACATAACCTTGATCCAGTTGAGGTTGTTCAACTTGAACTTTGCCTGTATTGTAGCATAAGGCATAGTCATTTTAGGAATCTTAATTGAAATCTTGGGCTATTTACTAATATCACTCTTTATTGTTGGACCAAAACTCCAATATTTCTTCCTTATACTGAAAGACTAGAAAAATAACTGCTTAGTTCTTAGCTCCTTAGCAGGAGGTATCTTTTCATTTTCTCAGAGCTATTCCAGACATCCAATTTGATAATCAATAAATGAATTGAGGAGAAATTTCATGACAGTACCTGACTCACTTCCCTAAAATTTCAATTTCTCCAGGACTTTGGTCCCATGAGCCATTCGGTATTGGTAGTCCTAAATGTCCACATTTGTTTTTCTGGCCTAGTTAGCAGTCACAGCCCTATTTCTCTGCAGGATACTGTTTTCTCTTTGATTTATATGCCATGCCCTGAAAATCAGCAAATGTGAAAAACTGGCTGAGAATACAGGGATCCTCAAAGTGCTTCTATTTTCTGTGATCTTGTCCTCTCAAGTCCTGGCTACCTTGGTTACTCTACTATGCTTTAAAAGAGTTATTTCTTTAATTCAGCTTTCATCATTGTTCTCAGCCTGGGAAGGTCTGATATTAGGCTACTCTAACTTAGGTCAAAGAGAAAGTCCTCCTATACATGATGATTTTTGATAGTAGACTTTGTTGTGAGGATCTAATCATTTCTCCCCTCCTCCTCCTTCTCAGGTTGATACTAAGCAAAGCAGCTTCCTTATGGTTTGTGCATTTATTTCACAGAAATGTGTTCAATGATTCAAGTTCATATACTGTATATTTTCTTGCCATACCATTTCCTCTTATTTCCTTTATAAATCTTCAAGAATAGAATTGTGCATCAATACTCCCTGCTCAAGAATCTTCAATAGTTTCTCCCACCTGTATAGTAAACCCCAAAGCCAATGTTTTAAAGTGTTACATAATCAAATCTTTACATACACCTCCTTAAAATACCTACTCCCAAATAGCCTACTTCCTTTCATTTCAACTAAAATGCTATAATAAAATGGTGGCCATTTTTTTCACTCTGAAAAGATTTGGGTCACAACACATTGTAGCTGTTATTGTACACAGGTGAGATCCCTGGGTCTTTGAGAGGCAAGGGGGCTGCCACTGTGGTCCTGTAATTTCACTACGGCAGCAGCACTAGGGCAGATGTCCTTGAAACTTATCCTCTGCATTGCCTCCTCTTGCACTTGAGAAGCTGGAACCAATTTCCACCAATTAACCTCCACACCTTTTAATGTCTCTACTATAATACATTCTTATTCAACAAACAAGCATTCTCTCTATAATGGGGAAAATGTGGCAGAGGAGAAAAATAATGTGTAAAGAAGCAAATTCAGAAGTGTGTTTTTAATTCTATTTTTTACTCATAAGCCTTTTCTATATCACTTAAAATAAGAGTAGAAAACTATTAAAATTATTTATAATTTGGAACTTTGCAAATGCAAAATTCTGTCTGAGTAAATCTAAGGTTTCTCCTCATCTATAAATTATAGAAAGAAGAAAGGCCTATATTAAAATTCAATTAAATATGATGAGCTGAAAAGATAGCACAGAGACTGTGGCAACTCAAAAGCAAGCTGCTATTGCTTATTCTCTGCCTCCATTATGGTGTCTTTTACATGAACACAGAACACACTGAATTTTAAAGGATAAATGCTAACGTGTTTGTCACTTCCTAAATATTAATAAATTGCTCAATTGAAAAAATACCCAATTTACCTCATTTCCAATAGGTTCCCCAAATCTAATTTACCATTCTTTTGTCTACCCCAGAATTTTATAAAAATATTCTCATTACTAATCAATGGTTAAATATATATACTTGACCCTATGCGGAGCACTTTCTCTCAGCTAATCCTTTTAATGACTCTTTGAGTTATTGCTTAGAGAAAGCATATGATTAGAGAGAATTATTTACCTAGAAGTCTTATTTGCAGGCACTTTTCAAGGCTAGGGCATGAACCCAAGTTAGTCTAATGCTAAAGTCAATTTAACCACTCTATCTTCTATACCTTCTCTCACAAATCATCTGCTTAAGTCATCCAAATTCTCCTGGACTTAGCTGTTTAATGCAGAAAACTGTTCTACATTTTTTAACTGGAGAGTTATGAGCATTAAATGATACACAATGATTGTGCACAGTTCTTGGAGAATATATTTAAGTTGGTAATTTTTTTTCAAAAAAAGGCATAAGTCCTTAAATGTTAACTTCTAGTTTTTGTTTTATCGATATTCCTGGATATGACTGCCTAAATTTTTGTTGTTCCTCTATATCCTTAGTTCTATCCTGGCTCAAATGAATTATTTGAGCATAACTTGATGGATCAAAACCTTATCTAATGTTAGCAAATTACTTAACCAACAACATCATTGTGGCAGTCTCAACCACACTAAATTATTTCCCAATATGGTATCTGAGCCTATGTAACATTCTTATCACTAGAGATACTGTTAAAGGTAAAAATAAATGCACCTATATATAGAACTGGACTGTCCCTACTCAATTTTTGTCTTAATTGAGATCAAGGAGAAAGCTGATGGTTCATGCATGAATGCTTTGCACTTTGATGGACCTACAAAGACCGACCCAGGATGCTTACCTAGAGAGGGTACTAAAGAAATGATGGAGTTGCCAAAAGAAGCAAGAGTAATGATGAAGATAAAATACCATTGCTTTACATGTCTGTCTTTGGTCAGCCATGATAATAAATCAACACAATGACACTGTCTTGGCATTGACTGTCTATAATCAAAGGGCAACAAGCCACTATTTTTGACAAATGAGTGGAGTAGACACAGTCCAAAAGTGACAGCTTCAATATGGCAACTACTGAAGAGCTAGATGAATATCTTCTGCTAAATATATTCTAACTCATAAAATAATCACCTCTCTTTGCAACACAGATCTAAATGGGCAATTGTATGCTGCATGAAATGTTTCCTGAGTATGGTCATTCTCATTCCACAAATTAAATGTAAAAACCGAGACAGCAAAGTAAATGCATAACTGCATTAGCCTGGTTTTCACAACTTGAATACACATGCATACATTTCCGAGTTATATAATTATTAAATTATATAAATATAATCTCTGGATTGTATTTATTGATCTAATAATTACAGATTCTGGAAATTGATGTGGGGATAATTTTTCCTTTCAACAAATTCAATACAAATAAGAAAAAAATACATTAAGGTTGATCACTTTTTCCAGATAAGTCTGCCCTTTAATCAGCAAGAAAGAAAAAAAAAAAGAGTGAATAATATTTCCTTTCAAGAATAGTTACTTATTAAAGAAAGACTTGAAAGGTTAACCCCACTCTTCAAAAATAATTAGGACTATCTTCACAAGGCAGGGAAGTTGCTGACAACCTTGGAAATTAAGGCACCTGTGTCAAATTATTTCTGTAATAAAATTTACAATCAAACCAAAATTACAATGAACATGTGTTTCTCTGGTTATAGGCTTGCCTTGCTTAGCACTTACCTACAAAATGTGATGCTATTTTGAGCAAAATAGCTTCTAAATCACTTCTTAGACTAGATAACTTTGTGCATTCTATTTTCTTCCCCCACCCCCAGAAAAACACTAAATATATTTCCAAGGTAGAAAAAGTTTAGTGAAAGAATTCCCCAGATTTAATTTGTTGGTCTCTTTGTTACTAAACCAAGCCATTGTTTATTGTTTATTGTTGCTGCTGGTGGTGGTTTGGATCCTGGCTATTAGAGATGACCCAAACCTCTAGAGGTCACTTCACATTCTTGCAAACCAAGTGTGTCAATTTATTCAACAAAACACTTGGTGTCAATGGAGGTAAGTGATTTGTCCGCTGTCACAGAGCTTTTGAAAAGTATAAGAATTTCACCCCCATACTTCCTGGGAGAACTGTCCTGTGGTCATCCCCTGTCCCAAAAGGTCTAGGAACTTGCTAAACAGTGCCAGGATCATACGTTTCCCCTTCATACTACTATGGATTCCCCCTTCCTGGTGGAAAGTGTCCACCAGGCTGATTTACATAGAAAGCAGGACCCGGGCATTTACTGGTGGTGGAAGGGAGGGCCAGAGGTGGGGGCTTGTGTGTTATCTTTCCAGGTGGAGGTTTTGCCTTGCAGATCTGTTCTGGCATAAGTGAAGGACCGAGGCTTGGTGCAATTCGCCCACTAGAGCGTGATCCCAGGCATGTGCAGGCACACACAGGTGCTAAACCAAAAGGCTACACTGCCCGTCTCAATGCACATCCCAGTACCATAACCAGAGGTTACATCAACTCACATTCTTTCCTGCCTAAGGAAGGGGACAAGACTTGAAAACTTCTAAGAGTTCTTCTGGGCTTACCAGTAGTTGTGGTCTACCAACTGACAGTCTCCTGGCCTTATGATAGCACTCAGATAGGTTTGGTTTGAGCCTACCATGTTTTACAAGCAAAGGAACCAGGCTGGTATTATGCTTGGTCACAATTTAAGTAAGTTCATAACAATTGTCACTCCACC